>UELU01082745.1:0-13478 GCA_900490025.1 Megastigmus dorsalis
TAATAATATATTTTATTTAATAAAATTTAATAAATAATTATTAATTGTTCTTTATATATTTAAACAATATAAAAATCACGAGAACAAGGAAAGTTTCAAGGAAACTCCATTTCATCATTTTTTTTGCACGAACTTGTGAATAAATCTAACCTTACTTTTCTAAGATACGGCAGCTCCGAACGTTAAATGATGGAGTGACACATGCGCAATACTGCGCCTATCGCTTCGAATTCATAATTTGAATTTTTTACGATTTTTTAGCGAAAATTTATTCTAAAAATTAACTAAAAGTTTTATTAAAAATCCTACTTATTATTAGTGAATAGACTCATTTTGCTCGTGAAATTTCTAACAGGGATAGCCTAATTTGCTTGGAAATTGCTGCACTGGTCGCCCGGAACATTTTGGAGCATCATAATTCCGATATCGTGGATGTTAAAAATAAAATAAACATTTGAAATAGTACCATCGAATTCAATTCTCCAGAAAAAAAATCCACTTTTTCAGTTGCACTTTTTTTTTAACCGCGCGTAAGCTTTTTCGGAATCCGCAATATTTTTATCACAGTCGATAAAGATTAAAAAATAATAAAATTTCCGCTGAACAGACGAAAAAAAAATCATACCGCTATAATAAAGGCGAGTACATAATTCCAAGTTTAAATTATCAAGCCAGCGAATGACGTTTTTTGCCGGTTATGTTTGTATAATTTAGTGGTTCCGGAAAAGCCAGTGCATATTCTATGAAATATTTTAATAACCTACTAAAGTTTCGCGAAAAAATAGAACGACTGAAGCAAAGGTAGTACTTTACATGTAGGATGGAATAGGACGATTGGGATTGAGCCAGAAAGTGACCCAGAAAAAAAAGGGACCCGGGAAGAAGAAAAAGTCCGTAGCGCTCATCCCCCAGTATTGATAACAATAACAACTTCGAAGAAGATGGAGTTGGCACTTTAATGAAATTTCCCAGCGAACTGAAAGTTACTTTAGCCGTGGATATTTTTTAAATTCCTGTTCGTTAAAGTTTCCGGATCGCTGTACTGGGTCTTCAGAGAATTTTCCTGGAACTCCTCTACCATAATACGCACGGAACTCTGATCATTATCAGCAGATAAAAAATGCTTTTCATAAAAAAAAAATATTTAAAGCTCCACTAATTACTCTAAGGCTTTGAATTTGAAAGCATATCATGAATGAGCAGTTTCTAATTTTTTTTCCAGCTCAAGGCACTTCGTTAAAAGCATATAAGAAATATTCTGTGCGGAAGCTTAATTTATTTTTATTCAAAGTGAGTCCAAGCTTTATAAACATCTTAAAATTTTTAGGATTATACTAGGTCATCAATATTTTACCTCCGCGTTCCATTTGATATTAGATAGATTTTACCACTAAGCCATTAGGTAGCTTTTAATAAAGTATTATTACCAAAACATTAGCATAATAATTGATTTTTAATATGCAAGTGGGACTAAAGCGATCACACAAATAAATTCGAAATTAAAAGATTTATCGTTTGTATTCTTCGTCGATAGGTACTTGTACATCTCTTATACCTCCTTAATCTGGTTTCAAACTCAATTCGAAACTTGAAAGAAAGGTATAGGATCTTATTTATTATTCAAAGTCATCGAAGCGAAAGTCCACTTTAGATTCAACAAAGGGGATGTTTTCACTTTATCTAGAGTGGAAATTTCTCTTTGGAATCGTTGGAGGGCATGAAAAAAAAAAGTAAAAAAAGGTTATATCGAGTTCGATTGCTATTCCGGCTACGTCTCGCGGAGGATAGTAATGTACTACAGGTAGCTTTTCCTTCGTCGGGGATTAACAAGGTATATATATGAGGAGACTGTGCAAAGCAGCTGGAACTGCACTCGCGTATGTGTGTACGTGTGCATACCAGAGACATATACACGTACTGTGCACAATGATTACGTCATAGCGGAAAATAAAAGCGTAAAATTGGAATTCCGTATACTCACCGCCGATAGGTTGAAACCTAGCCAAGGGGTCAGAGAATTGCCGTAGTCTGTCTGTCACGTACTGCGGAGAATCGGCATTCTGCAAAACATACAAACGGGACACCAGTTATTAGATTTTTCTTTTTTTTTTTTTAAAACAGCGAAATTTATTTGTTTTTCTCATTTTATTTGTTTGTTTGTTTGCACATCAAAGCGTTTGACTGCGTGTGCAGCTAAATTGTTTTTGACAAGTTTGCATCTTGCCGTTGGGGTTCGTCGTTTAAAAGCTTTTTTCCACGGTTTTCGGAAAATATTTCGATATGTCCGTAGGATATAATTTTAGCACATTTTTTGTTTAGAGCGAAGGGTCGTTTTCAAGACGTTTAGAAAATTACGGGATCGATAAAATAAAAATCTTCTTCAAAGAGGAAATAATAAATAACTTTCGGCAATTATTTTATTGGCTATTAATATTATTATTTATTATCTATATAAATTTATTACACATATAAAAGCTAAGTAATAAATATAAAATAAACGAAAATAGATTTTATATAAACGTTTTTATCAATCAATATAAAACCGAAATTGCAACGATATACGATTGAACTTTTACACGTTTGTTGGCCTCGAACTATTTTATCCATTAAAGTGAAATAAAGCTGCAATAATAAAAGCTCCGGATCGAAGCTTTTAAAATTTGCATATTTCCTTTTAAAGATTTCCAGGCGCGCTCGCAACTAAAAGAGTCGCTGAATGACATCCGCTTTTCGATTGATTTAATCGCACTTGACTCTTTATTCTTGTTCTCCCTCTCCCTCCCTCCCCCTCTCTCTCACTCTTTATCTCTCCCTCTTTCTCCCTCTCTGTGTAAACAACTGCATTTAAAATTCTCTCGTAAAATTTTCGCGATGGGAAATCGCGACGAGCCATTGTAGCATGCATAAAAATATCGGGTAAAATTCACGTTATACGTATTTATCCACTGGCCAGTATTTATCGACTATACATATAATATACTCTTGTAAGCTTGGAAAACATTTTGTCGTATCTGTATTATGATCGCAATTTCATAAAAACTGTCAACGATTCGCGTAATTTATGACTGCCACGAAAGAATCCTCGTTGTTTGTTTGTTGTTGATAAAAGTCTTCGGTTAGATTTTTTATTTTGTGCTTTAACGATTTTCTTTTTCCATTTGCCCAATTGCAGATTTGATCCAGTACATACGAACCTTTCCATATTTTAAAGTATATTTAAAATGCCAAATGCGTAGTCCATTTAACTAATGAAGCTTTCTTTTATAAAACAGTACGACGTCATGAAACTATACACGCTGTATCATAAAACTTATTAAATTTCATTTCCACTTAGATATCCATTGTTTCAGTTCTACTGCATCTTATGGTGCGCATATGAGCCGTGTTTGAAAACGTAATTTATACATCTGGTAGAGCTCCGCTTTTCTACGCCCACACTTTTACGGCCACTTTTAAGAGACATATTACATTTGAATGATACATAAAAAATTCATCCGGTTCGAACGTAACCTCAAGCAGGTACAATATAAAATATTATTTCAAGACTGTAATATCTAATATACCTATTTAAAATATTTTATATTTTACTTATTAAAACTCAAAACTCCTTAGAAAGAAAAGTCTTTTACATAAATTATTACTTGAATAATAAAAACTTAAACCTGCAGGCGATCAGTTATTGTTCAAAATCATCTTCCGATCCACGCATCCTATAATGCCTCACCAAAATCCATATTCGCTATTCACATCAATCTTGTTTTCCGCGAAATTGATGTACCGGCCATCGCAAAAATTATAAATTCATTTCGCCGAGCGAAGAAAATTCGACGCGATCGACACACGGTATAATCCGAATAAATTTTTAATCAGTGCACCGCCAACATTTATCAAAAGTGCACGGTCGAGCGTCGAAAAGTATCGATAACCGCTATATTCGCTCGCAGCCTCAACGGACACACATTAGATTTGAGAAATCTGTAAATACGTATCTCATAGCAGGAGCATCAGCAGCTGCAGTGGCGCAAACAATCGATTCCCCAGCCGTAAAATTTGTGTGTCCCTCGCTCTGTACACATACGTATATATATATATATATATATACGTGAGGTTGTACGTCCGAAATACTGCAAAGTGAGCAAAACTCGCGCCCACACGCGGCGCGTCCAATTTGAGCGTATCGATTTCGGCTGTGGCTGCTGGCTGGTATGGGGGATGACACAGAGCGGAGAAAGAGAGAGGGAGAGAGAGAGAGAGAGAGTCCGGCTTGACAAACTTCGCGGTCGAAGGTCAAGAATCCGGGTCACTGCCTTCAAGTGTCAAACCTCGTGTCTGGATTATAAGCCCCGCATACACACACATACATGCAGATAATCCCCTCTATTGTAGCCCAGCTTGTACCTAAATACATGCATACGTATGCGCGCGTGTGTGCGTGTGTGTGTATGGGCGCGCACGTTAGTCTCGTTAGCGCATCGTATAAATCGCGTCACGCGATAAAGAGGGGGCTCCCAAAGCGCAACACGCTCGCACGGGGTTTGCTCCTTTTGACAACATTTCACGCGGATTCTCGTTGCCGCCAGTTGCGCGCGCGCTCGCTCCGTTTTATTTATACGAGAGAAGCGAGAGAGAGAGAGAGAGAGAGAGAGAGAGAGAGTGAGCGGGTTATATATCTCCTGCACGCGGAACTGAAGAGAGAGAGAATGCGAGGTTGGAATAAAATTTCGCAAGCTGGTCGTTTGAACGGTCGATCGCTCGCCGCTTATGACAGTGCCAATGATATCGAAAGGGTATGAATCGACCGCCTGGGTATATTTTTATTTTTCCCTCTCTCTCTCTCTATCTCTCTATCCCTCTCTGTGTATTGGATTTTACTTAATTTCATTGGCGCGTGAGTAATTATTCTCTCGTTTGGTTTTTTTTTTTTTTTTGTGTTTTTTGATATTTGTTGGGATGAGCGCTAAATTATCCTTTGGGTCTGCGCATTCGGGTGGGAGGCCGCGAAAATAAAATCGCTGACCTACATTCGCCGCGGAGAGAGAGCGAGTATTAATTTATTTCAACTGGTATAAGGGCGGAAAGCGCAACGCGCGCCGAAGCAATAAATCTGGCCTGATATCGTGCACTGCCTCGCAAAAATGTTTGTTTTTTTTTCCCCCTTTCTTTTTTATTTCGTTTCGCGTGATCGTACACAGTTCGGCTTTAGCTTGTGTTTACGCGTCTCTCTTTCTCTCTCTCTCATAATTAACCACAATTAAAAGGCACGAAATGATTAAACGGTATAGTCGAGTCTCTACCTGTTAACGCTCTTGGCGGCCAAAACCAGAATGTTTAAAGCGCGCAGTGTATATTTTTTGTAATTATATATATGTATGTATGCATGTGGGGCAAAATAAATGTTATAAAAAGGAGAGGAGAGCCTTGGTATAAGGATTGTTTATGGCTTGCCTGGAAACTTGATTTACTCGTTTTGGGGAATATAGGATTGGGGATGGTACGCGAATGCCAGTCACGCTTTTATTGTGCGAGCAAGAAATATAAAAGGAATATGCACGCGCGTTTGTTATTACGCGAGTACAAAAGCGCTGTTTCTTTGCCCGTGGAGTGGAAAAATACGGCATTCACGATTTCCTTGGCCGAAAAGTGATCCTTTCGAGACGATCATAGTGGAATATACAATACGATCATCCCTCCCCAAGCAAAGAAATTAAAAAATCTTCCAAGAGCTTAGGGCGTGTATACTTTTTATCCATTTTCTGCGACAAAAAAAGAGTTCTCGGATAAAAATGATAAATGTACGGGTGAAATAAAGTAAAGCTCTTATATTTCTTACTTAGAAGCTTCGCGGATCCGTTTTCTTTACCTTGAACCTTTCTTTCTTTCATGGTTAAATCTCTCTTTGAATGAGATTCTACTCGCATTTGAATGCTCTGCAATTTATTTGAAATTGTGCATTTGATACACGAAGAAAATAGTTTCAGCCGATTACTAATAATACTAATAAATACTAAGCTTAATTTATTTTAATCTTAGTTTAAATATTAAGATGTACAAAAAATGTAAGCATAGTAAGTTAAAAACCATAAAAAAATGTTTGCTTTTTATCTTTACTCGTTTTTATCAATTACAATTATACAAATATTAGATTTAATTATATCTAATAATTTATAAAAAGAAAGCTTCGTGTATAGTTGAGCTGAAATAAAAATTTCCAGCCTTATCCGGTAGACTGCTTCAAACACAAAAATCGAGCCTGCGCGTCCCCTTCCAATACATTCTCAATCCTCCAGATCATTAATCCACACCCTTGCACAATGAAGCATAAAACATATGCAAATCAAACAAAAAAAAGTCTCTCTCAAATGCAGAGAAAGTCAAGAAGAGAGCAGCATCTCCATGTTTGCACAGGCGAAGGCATAAAAAATGCAAGGAATTTCCCGCTGGCGGATGGGAAAAAGAAAACGGATAACGGAATACCAATTTCTCATCTGACCGGCCTGTGGCGCTGACAGCCTTCGCGCTCGATCCCCCCCCAATCAACGCGGGATCTTGTCAATCGCGCATAAATACATAAGATAATGGACTTTCGGAATCGCGTTAAGCGCCGCACCAGCTGGTTTGCATGCAAACTCCGGATAAAGTTTGGATGCGCGCGTCGTCGCGAGCAAAAGTCGGATACTCGTGTTTACGCGACGTACGCTCTCGGGCCTCGGTATTATGGCATTTAATTCAACGCCTAGGTAATTCGTTAATCCGTTTTCCCTATTATATATTCTAAATGCGCATATAGTTACAAACGGGTGGGAACTTTATTTATACCTCGGCATAGTTTGTAATCAACCATTAAACAATTTTTAAACGAACGAATGAAAAAAATTTGTTTTCTCTTTTTTAACCAAATACGCGAACACAGAAGACTCGATTCGACAAGCCATTCAAGCACCGCTCAACAAAACCCACACACCGTAAAACTTCACAATCGTCCTAATCCAGCTCTAATCAAACCCAACCCAACCCAACTGTCCTCCTCGGCTGTTTCAAAAAGCGCATATAAACTCAGTCGGACGACGGGTCATCCCTCGTCGCTGCATCTATCGCCCAGCATTACGAAATTCCCCGACGATATTCAGGTCAACGCAACGCGTAGAGTATCGTCGCGCGCCCGCCAGCTAAACGAACTTAAGCGCACTGCGCGTATAACCGTGGCTATCGCTGAAAATACGGGAACAGAGAGAGAGAGAACATATTATATATATATATACGTGGCGCCGTGACACAAACATATCCAACCATCTCTTCATATCCCTAAACCGACGTATAAACTCCTTTCTCTCTCTCTCTCTTGCCCAGCTTCGTGCTCTGGTACATCGGCAATAAAGGAGGGGACACGCGTTATAGAGGAGGAGAGAAAGAGAAGAAGAGGCTCTATTCTCGGCGTGAAAACTCTCGCCGCATCGTGTCACGGCACACTATCTGTCGCTATAATAATACGCAGCCGAGCGATATACTGTCGCGAACTGTTCTCTTTCTCTCTTTCTCTCGTTTCACAGCCTCTCTCTCTCTCGTGCTCGTATTTATATATATATATATGTGCGCATGCGAGAGCGACGACTTGGAATTGTTATAGTCTAGGCAAGCCAGATCCGATAGCCGCAGTATAGGCGCGCGAGATGCGTGCAGTGTCTCTGCGGTGTAGGAGCCGATCAGAATTTTCGGAGTTACGAGCGAGATGTTGCGACTGTAAGTGACGAGCTTGCAATTACACGATTTATTTAAATATTCACGTTGTAATGCATAAATCATTTTAGTCTTAGAAATAGTTTTTAATCATTATTATAATTTACAGATCCTGCATTGGTTAGCGATAACATAAAATTGCAACAGAACGAAAAGTTATACCGTCAGATGATGTATGTTACGTGATGAGTGTAACGATTGATTTTCAAATACATATTATGAAACTGCATTTGCAAATGTAAATGTAAATGAAATATGTGGCTGAAAGCTAAGTCTCTAACGAGACGAAATGGTTCCTTGTAACATCTTAATCTCTCAATATTAAAAATAAGAGTTGATTGAAAGTAGTGCCTGTGAAAAACATCGTACTTTTCAAAAAATTCGTTGAGCTTTAAGCTCTACTAGTGCTTCATATTTACTTTTACAGAACTTCAAGTTGCAATGAATTTTTTAGATGTATACTTCAATTTTTACATAAAATTACTAATAGGAATAGAATTAATAAAAACAAAATATGCAAGGTATTGAGTATTACTGAAAATTGTCGTAATAATTAATCCTGAATAATATCCTAATAAATTTCAATCGGCGCGTACCTCCATAATTTATAACGATAAACAGAAGAAATGGCAATAATCCTGACCTAATTATTATAAACGTCCTTACATCATCTGCAAGCTCGCTGCGCCTTCTCCACATGATCTACATCCTTATACCAGTAGTTGTACACATGCACACTGGCGTCTGCATACATAGATATTAATTTTATGACGAGAGGTTCGCTCTACGTCATCCGCCCTCGCCGAGCGAACTCCAGCCACTCGCGCGGCTTTATACCATTTGCATGTTATCATTACTGTTATCATTATCACCCTTGTTGCTTCCTGCATTTTATTACATCGTCGTTCGACATGTGCGCCTCTCAGTGTACTGCAATTACGATATTGACCGACATTATTATTTTATTCATCTGTGGATGTAGAGTTGCGAAATTGAAAATTTCGACAATGCTAACGTGTTAATAGTGATACTTCACTTACGAAAATTACAAGCAACGCTCATGAACATTATGCTAAAAAGTCTAGTTTTAGTATTTAAATAAGATTTACCATGAAGCTCAATTCTATTTATCGTCTTAAAATTTTATTGCGAATAATTTATTTATATTAAAGTTGAAAGTTGAACATTTTCTATACATGAAAGACGAGTTCTTGACTTTAAATCATCTCTTGCCGGATGATATTAATGAACCGTGAGTGACGTTAGTGTCACAGGTTATCAATAACCATGAAATATGGATGATATGCATAACGTTTATCCCGCGCAACATCACTTCTGCATCCACCCTAATTTCGTGTGAATAACCAATAATTTATACATTATACGAACGGATGATATTAAATACTATTCTAATTCAATGAATTCAACATAATTCTACAAATTTATATAAGAATTACGTAATCGCAGTTTTGTACGTAGACATAATATCAAAAGCAAACACAAATGTGTACGTGAAATAGAATTTAAAAGCGACAGATTTCAACAAAACTCTTACTTTATATAGCCCCGAGCCAAACAATCGTAGAATCTATAACTCGTGCAGCAACAATAGCTGAATTGGTTTAAAGTTTTAATGTACCTGCCATTGCAAATCTAGCGTTCATATAATCTACAGTCAAACTGCAGTACAAAACAGTCCTCGCTGTTTACATCCAAATGCGCGTTTAAAGAAAATTTCCTGCAACTTCCTTGAATTAAAGCAAAGCTTTAATGCCGCGAGTGTATAGCGAGCAAATTCACCGAAACTATTTATAATGATTCGTATATTGTTCCCGAATACATAAATAACGTATTGTTGACCATTTCGAGCAAATGCGAAACAGACATTTTATAATTAACTAGTCAACGTTTGCGATGCTACGAGTGACATAGTTTGCACGCGTTAATGTAAAGCCAGCCTACCGAACGATCGATCTAAATTCTGATCTTTCATTGGTTCGGAGCGTGAAATCGACAGTCAAATACAATTCATCCCCGACTCATCCGCGAAAGCACCATTTCCAGCAAACGAAACTCTCTCTACTTGTACCACCCAGGGAGGTATATAACCCATTTACGGGCCATCAGCGATAAATTACCTAAACAGTCCAGAAATTATTTTTAACCCCCATCTTACGATAAAGCACACGTGACCTTGCTTGAGCGCAACGGTGTGTACACAGTCTCACTTTCTCACCGCAACGCGCGCGCGAATAGCTTCGCGCAGAAGAAAAAAGACCAAGAAGGGCCTAAGTGGAAAGAAAGATACGCGAAGGGAGTAAGGAAAAAGAAATAACCACGACCACGTGGCTAACACGTGCGGTGCATCGCTTTCATCGAGATACGAATGAGAGAGAGAGAGAAAGAGAGAGACTGTGTACGCGCGGAGAAAAGAAAAGAGGAGAGTGGGAGGGAGAGAAGTGAGAAACAAGAAGAGGAAAGAGAGAGAGAGAGAGAGAGAGAGAGAGAGAGAGAGATGTTGGTGAGGAGAATATTAACGGTTGGACGTTAAGTGGTGTATAAACTAGACGGTTAGTGTTTGACTGAAAATGCAAGCGCGACGTTTATGAACGCGCGGGATAATTTACATCCCCGTGACATTAGCAATTTTTTGCCGATTTAAACGAAGCGATGCGCTGCGGCTTAGTTTTGGTGCGTTAGCGATCGTAGCGTAGCGCGGGATTCATTCAATTTCGGGAAAATAACACTTTCGTTCATTTCTATAATACGCTCGAAATCCTGGATCTTTGTTTTCACCATTGTGATTTTTAATTTGCATTATCGCAATCGCGCAACTGACTTATACAGAGCTGAAATAAGAGTTGTAATTTGGGTAGGATGCGAAGCAGCATTTAATAGCGTTTTAAGCTGGTGCACGAGGCAGATAGTCAGTTTATTCCGCTGAAACAAAAGCAGTCATAAAGTCATATCCCAAGTACACACGAAGTAACCTACATGTGCATCGCATAATTACATCGGTACATGTAGCATTTGGAATTATTACACTTTTATTACATTTTTTATGCCTGCCAGCTATAGCGCGATAAAAAAACTATTCCAAAAACACATTAGGTCATCTCTCGCGTTCTAGAGACGCAATCGGGGAAAAGAAAAATACCAACAACCGAAGCAAATGTATACTTAACAAACTCACTCTGAATAATAACGACGTAAAAAAAATTAATTCGATCCTTCGCCACAGCCCAAGAATTTCGCATTCACGCAAGATAGTTGCAGAGTCGCGCGCCATATAATCTCATCGATCGCGCTCTTTTTTTCTCATCTCGCTTAGAGAGAAGATGTGCAGCAGCCGTGTGACAGAGAGTTAAGTGAAAATGGGTTAGCGAGTGCTTGTCAATTGAAATTTAAAATTTTCGTTCCACGTAATGCGCATTCGTAATAAGGACCGGCCTCGGCGTGTGCAGCGGCGATCGTTACTTCCATCCCTCCCTGTCTCCCTCTAATGTGCGAGTTAGCAAGGGATATCAGAGCGGCTGTATATCTATCATCTGGCGAGGTGATATTATAGAAAATTCCGGGTACATTAAGGACGATTATACTCGTGAGGCTATAAGCTGCATGCGGACCGAGGCCCCTAAAGTACATATCGATATCCGTTAGGTATACGTAATAAAGAAACGTCTATATATTGCGGATAACGACGTCGTGTGTGTACGTATAGATCAGAGGCGGGGAAACAGATTGGAGTTTTGCGGTAATCTTTTTGAGTATTGATAAAAGTGTCTTTTTTTTCGGGAGTAGCGATAAAACTGAGACGTGCAGTCTGTGCAGTTCTAACGAGTGTGGAATATTCGTTGATTGATTTTATGCGCTGTTGAACAGAAATCATTGAAAAATACAAATATTGTATACTGCACAGAAACTCTGTTATCACAATTTCAATATCTACCGCATAAATTTTCCTCAAATTCACTGCTTTATTTGCTTTATCGAATCAATTTTACTTTCAAATTTTTATCACGCACACACATATATGCGCGCATCGTATCAAATTAATACCCCAACGATAATATTTGCAGATCGTGAAAGCTGCATTATAAGCAAATATGTGCGAACCACAATCATTTATTTCGTCAATCGCTCGACAATCAAATCGCGCTTATTAAATGTTTTTCCAACTTATTAATCGAATCAGCACGAATCCTCTAGTCCTCATTTTAGCGAAACTGCGCGAAAGTTGATTAGCTTCATTATGACGCACGCGCGTAAAATCCATTTATACATATATATATATATATATCAGAGAGTCATAATTTACTTACCAGACTTTCGATGGACGTGCGCTTTTGGGAGGCGCTTATTCTGTTACCCTGGAGCAGTGCTTCGAGGCTCTCTATGTAGTCTATCGCGTTGCGCAGGATTTCGACCTTCGGCAAACGCTGATTCGGATTATCGCTCGTTCGCCTTTTCAGCACCTCGAATGCTTCGTTTACCTTCAAACATTCGAGCAAATCGTTCAAGCTTCGCTATCGTTTTTCCAGATAAATACTCTTTCGGTATCAATCGGAAATCTATTATATTTGAAATTTTTTAATAGTATCGGTAACGATATACTCGATAACACATCCATGATAATTAATCAATCAAAGTCATTAAAATATATATGCACTGATATTATGGAAATCTATCGATAATAAGAAATAGATGGCTGATTCGGCTATGCTAAAACATGCTGATCTGTGCTATAAAGAATTTTGAACCATCACATTGATCTTCCTATTGTAAAATAATAAAACTCTACTATACTTTTGTTCGACAGCCCCAGAGTTATCCGCAAAAATAAAAACTAACCCCTGATTAAAATTCAACTCGCAAAACGAGTCCAAATCAATTCCACCCACGGAGAAATCAATCGGTCGATCTAAAACACTGTACACACCTTGCGCAGTCGTCGTCTCTCCCTGAGCGTCGCGGCTTTCCTCCGATCCACGGTAATGGTCTTTTTCTTGCAAGCCTTGCAAGCCCAGAGCAGACAAGCCCTCGGGCCGTGTTGTTGCTGCCCGACGTCGTGGCCACCGCTCGTCCCTCTCTTGTTATCCAGCACGTGTGCCGGATGAGGCACGTGACGTTCCTCGTTGCCGCTGTTGGCTGCGGGGGCACAAGGCGAGGACTCGAGGCCGCTGCTCGTAGCCGATGCATCGGCCGACATCACCGACGACTCGTCGTCCTCGTCCTCGTAGTCGTCCTCATCCTCCATGTCCGAGTCCATCGGGTAGCGCGACGACTGTGATCTGCATACGCGATTGGATTTGATTAGCAATGCACGAGCAGCGGCTTCCCGTGTAAAAAAAATTTAGTTTGGGCCAAACTTTGTTCAACTTTCCTTTCGCTCGAGTTTTGGCTAAACTTGGCCCATGAGACAATCCCAAACTTGAAATTTGAATTTTAAAAAACTTTTGCAGAAGTTTAAAAAAACTTTGACAGAAGTTTAAAAAAACTTTGGCAGAAGTTTAAAAAAACTTTTGTAGAATTTTAAAAAAACTTTTGAGAATTTTAAAAAAACTTTGGCATATTTAGCATAACTTAGGTACGATACGATAACTCTTACTTGATTAAAGATAAAGCGGAAGGATACCGACCAGAGCTTTTTAAACTTTCTGTAAACTTTACGAACAATACCGCGCGTTATTTTGCACACATATAGGTGTACAAAACCATGACAAGCTGTAAGCGCTCTTTAATTC
>UELU01082752.1:0-44604 GCA_900490025.1 Megastigmus dorsalis
TAAATATAAGGTAATATCATAAGTAGGAATTTGCAATAAGTCTTTGAAATCGTTAAGATTTTTTTCTGATTATTTTCTTACGGGTTTTGACTTTTTGGATGGCTTTTTGTCGTTTTGTTTCTTCTTTTCCACTTCTTTTTCCTTTTATATTTTTATCTTCTCTAGTCTCAAATTCTTTTTCAATTCTTTTTTTTTCTTATACTTTATTTTTCGTTATATCATCGAGAGCTTTAAACAAGTCATCTGGATGATATTGTTTGTTGACTCTCTTAATCGCTGGCATATTTGTTATTAGAGTTGTCATGCCTGCAAAACAAAAGTAGTGTTTATGAACAAACTCATGTTTTCTTCTTAAAACTAATTTTAAATATGATTATTTACTATTCTTATCCTTCTATTTCTCTTTTATTATTAATTTAGTATAAATTTATGTTCTCATTTAAAAAATCTTTATATTTTTACCACTCGTACTCACACCCGGGATGCATCTTCCACCAACGTTGCGCAAGAGTAGGGATTAGCGTTTTACTATTCGTAGCTGTAGCTTTTTCTTTGTCTTACTTTAACACACGGTTGTAAAACCAAGAAAGGGACATCAGTGCTCACCATCCTTCTTCCAAAATAACAAATAACACGGCCTGAACAGATGACCCTGGCTGTAAAACCATTAAAGGGACATCAGTGACGGCAAAAAGAAATAATCCCTTGGATTATACCTCCAGCCAGCAACACTCCTACACCACCAGGTATCGGAATTCCGGCTTCAACGCGGTAGAGGGTCAGTCCTCTCCACCAGATTGAGTTGGACTCCTGGGGGTTAGCCTTTCGAAAAAATAAAAGAGCACCGATTTTGAGGAGTCGGACTTTCAGCATTAGTCGCTATACAAAGTTAGCCCTCGTAATAAAATCAGTTGTACAACGCAGAAGGCTTCTTCTGGAATAACCAGAGAGGGATTAATCACGATGCACTTAAACAATAAAATAATTAAATAATATTTTTTGGAGTAAATTTTTGGAATAAAAAAGAAAGTAATAACATTCGGGACCGGGAGGATCTTTCGTCAGTCTCATCGGAACTAATACAGATCCCGTGCTATTGAGTGAAAACTCAGGCACAAAACTACGTTAAATAAAGTAACTTGGACGTTACAATCCATTAAAGATAATCCGATGTAGGATTTAAATTATATATTGTACATTGATATCTTATATTCCTGAAAAAGAGAAAGTCAGTACAGTATAGTATATTGGACAAGGGGCCAAATAAGAAGAGCAACATTTATATTTTTGTGTAGAGGTTATTTATTATTGCATTCTAATTGATTCTGTACATTCAACATTGAACTAAACGTAAAATCGCTCATATCGCTCGACCGCTCTTAATTTTTAACAGATGATTAACGATATATAAAATAAGGAGGAATAAATATGAATTCAATATGCAACTTGATCGTTACTTCGTATGCAGAATAAAATTTATCATTAATAATTAAAGCTTTTAACATAAATATATATATGACTGCACTTATTATTCAATTGGGTACACTGAATATTACCTGTAATAATTGGTTTAATAAACGATTGTAACCTTATCAAAGTAAATATTTCTTAGTGATAAGAATGATATTATAAATTATTTATTAATAAGAAGACGTAAAAATATCGCAGTTTCGATTTGCGATTACTTTTTAAACTTATTGGTCGACATAAGTAGGAGAAATACATTAATTAATTAGTTCACTAACTAATTATGAATATTTAAAATTAAACAATTTTATAGATCGAAGATAATAAGGCACTTTTTCCAAAATTATGAAAATATTGCAATGCATTATGGTAAATAAATCAATTGTAATCTAACTTAAAAAATGGAATTAATTAATAAGAGATTTAAACGATTATTTGACATCAAGGAAAATCAATTTTAAATAGTCTTCGATCTATGTGAAATATAAATGAAAGTTTTTAATCTTTAGTAATATACTATCCCATATGTTAGCTAATTATTGCATTTTCATTAATTTCTTTCTCGAATCATAATAACATAGCAGAAATTAACTGAATACTTAAGTATTTTAAGAATTTTCATATTTACAATGAAGGGCGGAAAATGTTAAGAGCATAAACAAATGTTTGTACATATATGTAAATACATAAACCATTTTTAAAAAATATAGTGACCTCTGTTGTACTTATTCATTTTATGTTTTGAATGATTTTTTTAGTATTAATTACACGCAAATGTCATCTGTTTACTTTTCAAGTATACAAACCTTATTTTAGAGTATAGAAACCCGCCAGCGGATCATTTATTAATGATTTTTAGAAATAAGAATTTTTGCTTCCTTTTGTATAATATATAAAAAATTAAACACGTTTTAAAAACTATCGATTGCTCCCTGCGTTTTTTCAGTTTCAATATTTTTCTTTTTTTACAATAACAATTGCCTTTACTCTTACGTAAAGCTTACAAATTTTTTGTTCGTTTGTACTTGGTATCCATAACAAATTGAAAATATTATCTTTATTAACTATTAACTACGTGTGTGAAAAAAAAATAAAAATAAACAAAGTATATGGTGATTATGACTAGTCTACAAGAAGAGTTCAGTAATCGATTATCGACGCAACGACAAACCCGTAGGAATGATGGTGTAAAACGTAGGTGTATTCCGTAATTTCGAACAATGTTGATTTTTCGAAGTTTACACTTCTAAAATTCTGTAATAACTTATACCTTATAGTTACAGTAATTGCAGTTATCAATTCGGAAAATTAAAAAAATGCTATAATTATTAGCAAAATTAAAAAAAAATATGTTATTTTAATAAAATACGATGTGTATTAATTTAAACTTTTCTTGGTAATAGTCAATTTTTAAGATAAATAGAGTGTATAAGAATTATAAACTCTATTTTCGTAAAATAGCAATCATTCATGCGAAATAGCGGAAAACTCCCGAAAAATATATATCGTTATAATGATTGCGCTTTCGAAAACAGAATGGCTCTTCTCCTTAAATATACGTCTTTATGTTTCTTATTTCAGTATCGCATTTTTAATGTATCGACTTAAACGTATACATATATGCTCGATTATGTACAGTTCTTCGCAATAGCTTAAAGTTGTTCGACTTAAAAGTAAGCATTACATTAACTTATGTACTATTAAGTAACGAGGACTTATTCTCTGTTTGATTGACATTCGTTCTTAGTTATAGAAAACAGTCTATCGGTTAGACGCACGATATCTAATTTCGAGAAAGTAAACGTTTATATTTTTCATTAACCTTTAAGCAAAATCTAATAACGCATTAATTTAATAATTTCCTTACAAACGTTAAATTTTTTGAACTTTTTTTTGTACAATTTTTTGTTTCAGTTGACTCAAAGGTTAATAACCAAACGTATTTAGAAAGTTCGCATGAATTGTTTTTAGAAATTTATCTATTCTCGAAATTAAAAAATCCACGGTTTGGTTTTTTATTCTAAGAGCTACGGTATGATTCATTAGTTTGAAGTGTATTTAAAATTATACAATTATGTCCAAAATATATACTGTATGTTGGAGCATTTTTCTATCATGACAGTCCATATTGCACTTTCAATAGAATTTATTAAAATTAATTTTTCAAATCAATATATATTAAACTACAAATTTATAATTTTCTACGAATGTTACGAATTAAGTATTTACATACACAGTAAATGACTAATTAAACATAGGTTTTTAAATAGTTTTTAAATTTTGATTTTGTTTCAATACTACACGTGCTTAATGTATGCGACAAATTTATTTGGTCTTTTCATTTTTTGTGTACATATAAAACGGCACTGTCAATTTCTTAAAAATTATAATAGAAAAATATTTTTCTTTAATAATATGCATCAAATTCATTTTAGAAAATTGCTCTCGAGTTGTTCGTGATTCGCTTGAGTTTTCTGCAAATTCAAGAATAAAAGTATAGACTGCTTTAGTACCCAGTTGGAAATTGATAAAATATTTAACGTCATTGATAACATTAATATAATGTTAATTTAACATTGTATTCAATAATACTAACAAATTATTTACGTGAGTGTACATGTGTGAGAATAAATTTATTAATGTCAACTGTTTATTCATTAATACTGATAGTGACTTTTTTTTTTGGTTTTAAATTCTCTTACGTATTACTAATTTTATTTAAACTATAAAAACAGTTTTGTAAGCAGTATCGATAAAAAACATTATTGAATTTAATAAATCTTTTCTGTGAGATAACTGGACTTCGCGAAGTGCTAGGTACAACACAACAACTTCGACTAAAATCATTACAAATATTGACATTTGTTACTTTTTATAAGTACTTAAATTAAAAATGTATTTCTTGTAAAAAGGTAAATGATAAAAAAAAATATAATAGAAAATCTATATCGTTAAATTTGAAACATCTTTACACGAATAATACCGACAAAATAGAAATTTTTTAATTCAATTTCATTAGAAATTGAAAATTTTATCCGATTATTAGTCCTCGATGAAAGTATTCAAATGGTCATCATTTATTTCATACTTTTATTACAACTGTAAGGTCTATTACTATATGATACATGTATACATATCAATGTAATGGAAGTTTATCTCAATCGATGTATAAGTATAGAACTTACACAGATTAATTGCTAACAGTTTAGTTATGAGGATTATTTTCGTGTCAACAAAGGTATCGTGTCTACAAAATTTACAATCATCCCCGGGTTATACACGTATAACTGCACTTCGCAAAGTTTCTCATATCGCGCACTCACGTAATATATACAACGCTCTGCATTCTGTGCAAAATCATAATCTATGCAGTTAAATACAAGTATGCATACGGGTAAGTAAATCCTATATAATACGAGATACAGCTATATGTGGAGGTTCGTCGGTGGATAATTGTTGTAGCCGTCTTCGACCTCGGTGTACATGCGTCTAAGGGGATCGACTTGCGCGGTCGTCGTCGTCGTCGTCGTCGCGGCGCCGTTCTGCCTCGAGGTCGTTCCGACCCTGTTGTTTCTCGTTGGTACAAAGCCGTTGCCCATGTGGGCAGGGACGCCGTTTTGCAACAGGTGTGGACCACATTTTGATTGGTGCTGTTGCTGCTGCTTCTGCGGCAGCTTGGACTTTGGAGGCTGGCCACCGGTTCGCTGGCCATTTTGCTGCTGATTGCCGGCGATCGTTTTGCGCGCGGCTGCTTTCATCGTGCCGCCGCCGTTCGTTTGCGTGGGTAGCTTGCGACCGCCTGCGAACAGATGCGTTTTTCACGCTGATCAGGCGCGCGTCGTTGTTCGGATATCGGACTCGAGGCGGATGAGGTTTCCGAAAATTTTGGACTCTTTTAGTTTTCGGACAAATGAGGACTTTATACGTTTAAACTCATTTGGTATCGTGCAAGCTAGAGATCTCTTAGTGCATAAAAAGAACTTTAATTCGAAAAAATTGACTTGGCTTGGTTGTTTGATCCTTTCAGACCGAACATGCATTGGAATGTACCAAAATCATTTTAGTTTTTGTAGAATCAAGTGAAATAAACTTGAATTTTTAGATTTTAACCTTATGTATTGTACCAAACTGGACTATTTCGCATCTCGTTATGGGGTTATAAGTTATCGTAGGTATACCTATAATAGGAGCCGAGAATATCCAAAAAATAAAAAAAAATAAAAAAAAATAATTTTATTACAGAAATCGACTTGAAAATGACCATGAACCATCCCAGAATTATTTTGAAAACGTGACCTCGTTGGAAAATAATTCAGGTCCGAATGGGTTAATATACGCAAGTAGAAAAAGGTGAATACAATGATACATTGATTATCGTTTTAAGTCAATGTTACAGTAACAGAGTCAATTTTTTTAGATTAAGTAAATCTTTATGCTTTAAAAGAGTGAGATAAGACTTGACAACATGTATAGAAAGCCAGTCTTCTACTTGAATGATATGTAGGTACTTTAATTTGAATTATTTTGTGAAATTCGCCAAAATTTAATAATTGACACAAGTTGAGTGATTACTAGATTTGGTATCCTTAAAACAAGCTGACAAGTTACTTCTCACTTTTTCTAAGTGCAATAAGAAAAGTTATTTTGTTGATATTTTTAATTTATTCATTTTATCATTTAATTAATTTATTTATTTTTAGGCAAAACTCAATATTCCACAAAGGCAGCATTCTGGCCATTTGTTGGTTGAGTTGAGCTTCTTGTGTTTATTTGGTTTTTGAAAGTTGTTGAATTTGAATTACTTTGCATATACGGAAACTTCAATATTTATCAGTTAATATTTTTGTGCAATGTTTCCAAAGTTTTCGGCACCTTATAAGAATTGCTATAAGTGGTAATGGTTGAAATGATTATGTAATGATGAAAATTTCACGACTGATTGTCTAATGTATGATTAATCATTTAAATGTATTTGTAAAGGTTATGTATACGAAAAACTACTATTTCAAATTCACCTTTATGAACAAACTAAACAACTTTTTTGTTTTAGATTATTTTCATGATTTAGTCAATTCGTATTTATTCTTATAATTATACACGGAGAGAAATTTGGAAAGGATTTATGTCCGTAACCATGGACACCTATTTCTTCAATTGTCAGTCGAGACATTTAGTGTCAACAGAGGAGGCTATGTTCTTCAATGCAGCGCCGAGGTGCTGGGCCTCGGCCGATGGGAAGAAAATCCGCCCAACTGCCGAGGCACAAAGAATTAGAAAGGAAATGAAGAAGAAGAGGAGAAAGCACATATATAGTTGTAAACAAAACACTCATCAAAACATTACATCCTCCTTTCTACTTCTTCGTGCCTCGGCAGTTGGGCGGATTTTCTTCCCATCGGCCGAGGCCCAGCACCGCGGCGCTGCATTGAAGAACATAGCCTCCTCTGTTGACACTAAATGTCTCGACTGACAATTGAAAAAATAGGTGTCCATGGTTACTGACATAAATCCTTTCCAAATTTTTCTCCGTGTAGGATTACTGAAATATATTTTGCTAAGATACGGAAAGGTTCGGATGAGACCGGTACCAAAATCCGACCGAATTCGTAAAGCTTCAGAAAGGTCCTTTTTTCCCGAACCTTTCCGAACCTTTCAGAAGACTTTTAGCAGGGTATTGAGGAGGGGGGTAGCTCCGACCGCCCGTTAAAGTTTCAAGATTTTTATTAAAAAAAAAAATGTTAATTGAAGTATTTTCGAGTCTTGTGCAAGCATCTTTTGCAATTTTTGCATAAGTCTACTGTACGCATTTTCTTATTAGCGCAGATTGTTAAAAGCAGATGCTACTTCAATTTTGCGCATTCTAGCTGCATTTTCTTGCACAAATAATCCACTGTATCCGCGCGCATATATTCCAATAGATTTTTAGAAACAGATGCTGCACTAAGTCTTGTGCATTTTTGCTGAATCTAGTATTGTGCTAGCATCTTTCGTAATTCTTGCACATTTCTGCCGCGAATATGTTACTTTTTAACTCGAATTTTTAGTAGCACATTCTACTGCAAATCTTGCACCATTCTGCTGTAGAACAATGGGCTCAAGTATTTGCCAACGGAAAAATAGCCACTTTGTGATATACAAAACACGGGATCTGCTAGTGAGTTCATGCATGACTTTTTGTGCAGTTTTGCAGCAGAATTGCAAAGTTTGTGTTATCAAGGTAGCATATGTCCATATATATGTCGCAAATTCAAAATTGGTTGCGGTACTAAAAATGAAAATGAAGTATGTATGATATACTTTTAATTTTTAATAATCCAAAGATATTATAATTTAAAGTCTTACTTGAATGCTGTAAGTGTTTATAATTTATACAAAAATATATTAAGCAAATCATTTTTTATATATTTTTCTTGATTTTTTACATAACACTACTTATTTCTATTTTAGAGTTTCATTATATATAATTATTGAACTTATTTAATCAAAATTATGTTATTTAATGATTTAAGAAATCAGGAAAAACGTTTGGATTATATGAGCCGGAAAATGTTCTTATAATTTCATCATTATTTGCAATTCATATGTATATACGGCAGTTAGAGACGCTAATGTGTAATTAACTTTTAGTGTCAAGTCATTTTTTATAGAATATTAACGATCTAAGTAGATTGACTGCAATGCAAATAAAGCATGAACGAATATATATACAAGCAATTCTTTTATACATTTCCATCTCGTGTAAGTATATAGTCCTACTAGGGCTCATAAATTTATTATTGTGAGTATAATTACACATTCTTATGTTATTTTGTCAGATGAAACATAAAAAGAGGATAAATGATAATAATGCGAATGTATGGTGTACTGTTTCTTTTTAATTATCTGTAAACGGAGAAAAGAATTCGAAAAATTCCTAATCATGGAATAGTATGGTGACGGGACAGGATCAAGAGTCCATTCGTTTTATAAAAAACACAGTCTAGTTTAAAATCATTTGACAAAGTAGGTTGATAAACTATTATTTATTGCACTTATTCATTTTCTTTTTTTCGGGGGGAGTCCCCCATATAGGTACAAATTATAAAGTGATATCTATCTTTATGTTGATCTCAGATTATGCTGTAAGTAGGAAAAATAAAATATTTTATGTTATCAATAAGTATTATATCAACAATTCTTTCAAATGTAAAGGAAAGTCCTTTTTATCCAGCATAATTCTTCATATTTTGTTAATATTCATTCTAAACCACAATCGGAAAGGTCAAAGATTTTTTACTTTAATATATTAATAATATTTATCACTTTGTAGATTGCCATCATTAACTCGTGAATCATAAATCATGACTGTAATGTGACTGGATTTATGAGTTTTTAATTAGCATACAAACGGACGTTACGCAACAAAATTTTCTTTTAAATTTATTATTACATTATTTATTTATAGATATATCGATTTAATTTATTAAGATTTAAAAGACGTTCAACATTTTAGAAGAAGTATTGGTGTTCCTTTATTTTCATGATATTTATTTATAAAAAAGATAGTAATTACAATGACGTCTAAAGGAGGACGCCGGTGAATGCGTAGAAAATAAATAAACCTAGATAAACGTACAAAAATTTTTTATTTTTTAGAGCTGATCAAAATATTAATATTGGAATAAAATTTAATCGGGGGAAATTCGCGGAAATATAAAGAGAATTCAAGTCAATTTTGTTAAAATGAGTGAAAAAGTCAAGATTTCATCCGACATCTAGTATTAAAAATTAGAAAAAATCACTTTTTTTATATTTTCCACTTCATAGAGAAGACATTTTTTATTCAAATACTTCAGAGTTTAAGGATTCTTTGTGCTGATATCGATTTTATAGGATTCATGCCAAGTTTGACCATGGACCGCTACCGGCGTCCTCCTTTAAATGCCGCTAATACAGAATTTTTAAGTGCGTGTGTTATTATTATCCATGATTTATTAAATTATACTATAATATTAATTAAATTGTAAAATATATAGAAATCTCAATGTATTTAGGGGAGACCGGGGCTAGTAGGTCAAAATATTACATTTTGTAATATTTCTTTCAACCAATAGTCAGTAAAATAATAATTAATGCCACTTTAAAGTACTTCAGCTGCATGTTTTCTAATTTTTTTTAGTTTTTAGAGCAAATTATACAAAGATAATAAGTTTATTTTTAGCTACATCAATTTTAAGCAACTTGCCCCGTATCCGGGATAAGTTATGGTCAGTTGACTAACCATAAAATTTTACAACAAATTACAAAAAATTACATTTAACCAAGACCCCGAATTTTGGTTGAAAAGGAGCCTTGAAAAAGTCGTTAAAAATTCGGGATCTTGGTCGTTAATGGGTTAAAATGTTTCTACTAAGGTTGCTACTTGTTCATCTATAAAAAATCTATTATTATGAAATTTTTTTAATGTTTTAGCACGGAAATGAAAATAATCCTAGTAAACAGAAAATATGTAAATTTCCATATTGTGTATGTTAAAAAAAACTAGAATGAAATATAATGATAGTGATTAAAAGCCTCGTGGATTTTTGTTATTCGTGATTCCGGTCTTTTCCATTACTCACGCAAAAAATTTTTTTATTGAAGTGTCAATCAAATATTAAAAGCAGAAATTAATACATAGGTATTGTGCACACACACACACACTCACACACAGTCACACACACATACACATCCATATAAAAAAAGAATATCTATCTAGTAGTCCTACTAGGGCTCATAAATTTATTACTGTCAGTATAATTACACATTCTTATGTTATTTTGTCAGATGAAATATAAAAAGAGGATAAATGATAATAATGCGAATGTATGGTGTACGGTTTCTTTTTAATCATCTGTAAACAGAGAAATGAATTAGAAAAATCTTTAATCATATCAAAAATAATAGTATAACTTTTTTAATTAAAGCAATATATTAACATTTTTAAGAAAGTAGTTCGAAAGCAATATATTAAATTATTATTAATTAATATTAATGAAAATAAGAGTCATAACAAGTTTTTAACACATTTTTTTTGTATATTTGAATATGAAGCTTTGAGGCTTCTCTGGTTATAGATTAGCCTAATAAATTAAATTATATGATCATGAAAAAAATAAACAACAATTAATTATTCATATCATTTAATGATGAACTACAAAATAATATGAAACAAATAAAAGTATTTGAAGAAATCTAATAAAATAGGTAAGCTTATAATATTGAAATTACACAGGTTCACAAACAAAAAAAAGTACCCTGAACTGGAGTTGAGACCTCCTTATTCCTACGTATTTTAGCCTTCTGAACATGAATTTGATATAAAAAAAACGAATTTCGAGGTATCTTAAATTACAAAGTTAAAAATTTTTCTCATTATTTTAGCAAGTGGTATTATAAAGTATTCAACGCATCCCTTCAAAATCCCCTCCATACGATTTTTTGTCTCCGAGATATGCCGATTTAAAGTTACAAAACATCTTTCAAGAACAAATAAGTTGAATAAGTAAGTATTTATGGTTTTGAATGCTAGTGAACTTTCAATGTATATGTTATGCTGAATACTTCCTAAACTCCTACTCAAATGAAATTAAAAAAAAAATCGGTCAAAAAGCGTGATAGTGAATAGTTCATTGTATAATTAACGAATGCTACAAAAAGCCAACTCATAAGGAAAAGCATTAGAACCATATTTTTTGCTGATGTTGCTAATAAATTTCTTATGTAGTATATCCATCGCAGTTAGCAAATGAAGTTTATTAAATGCAGAAATCGTGCCCACATCGAGCACTCAGTATCTGTTTGAATAGTCGTCAACTACTGTGAAAATCACAAGGATTTTTTCATTAATTAACTTTTTTAATTAACCAATTCTATAAGTTACATTCGCTCTTCCATCATTTGAATCGTAATTGGGAAAGTGATGACCAGGATTTGCATATTTAATACTGTACAGTTGTGATATATGTACCAGATGAAGTGAAATGTAAAATTAACTAAATAATAAAGTGTCATAAAAACATCTGTAATCTTGATTGAAGAAAATAATATCATTATTCTCATCGATTCACTAATATAAACAGTTTAAAGCAGTTAAAACAGTAAACATGTATCGAGTGTCAATAATATTTATTTGTGTTGTCATCGGCATAGCATTTTGTACAGATTATAGCCGAAATCACTTGACATATCGCAATCTTTACGGTTACGAGGATGATAAAACACCATTAAATGAAATTTTTAGAGTATTGATCGATGGGTCTCGAAAATTTGTGCTCGAGGGTGAAAAGTTTCAAGAGAGTCAACCTAGAGATACCACACCCACATTTAATCAGGAGTATGACTTTATAGTTGTGGGCGCTGGAAGCGCAGGTGCAACCATTGCCGCGAGATTAAGCGAAATAGAAAAGTTCACAGTATTACTAATTGAGGCTGGACCTAATGAAAATCTTGTCATGGACATCCCAATAACTGTGAACTATCTGCAGTTGAGTAATGATGTGAATTGGAAATATCAACCCGAATCATCTGGAACTTTTTGCTTAGGAATGACTAATCAAAAGTGCAATTGGCCGAGAGGTAAAGTTATGGGAGGAAGCAGTGTGTTAAACTATATGATTGCAACCAGAGGCAATCCACTGGATTACGACTCATGGGCTGAGATGGGTAATCAAGGATGGTCTTATGTCGAACTGTTAAAATATTTCAAAAAATTAGAAAGTATTGAAGTCAACGAACTGAAACATGATAAAGAAATGCATAACACAAATGGTCCGGTCACATTGGGTTACCCACCTTATCACACACCTTTGGCGGAAAGTTTTTTGGATGCTGGTCTTGAAATGGGGTATCCAACCGTAGATTACAATGGAAAACAAAACGTTGGATTTTCTTACATTCAAGCGACTATAAAAAACGGAACAAGAATGAGTACTAATAGAGCTTATTTATGCCCTGCGAGCAAAAGAAAAAATTTGTTTGTTACAAGGCTTAGCCACGCCAACAAAGTACTTATTGACCCCGAATCTAAAATAGCTTATGGCGTAGAATTTACAAAATCAGGTGCAACTATTCAAGTAAAAGCAAAAAAAGAAGTTATTCTAAGTGCGGGTACAATTGGATCAGCGCAAATATTAATGTTGTCTGGTGTTGGACCTGCCAAACACTTGAAAGACATGAAAATAAATGTTATTCACGATGCACCCGTTGGAGAAAATCTGATGGATCATATTGCATACGGCGGCTTAATATTTTTGGTTGACCAGCCTGTCAGCATAGTCACCAATGACTTAGTCGATCCTTTTAAACCATATTTGAGAGATTTCTTAAATAGAAAAAGTGGGCCTTATACCATCCCAGGTGGATGCGAAGCACTAGCCTTTATAGATGTGGATAATCCAGAAAAATTAGACGCGTTCCCAAATATAGAACTACTTTTCATAGGTTCCTCTGTTATTGCAAATCCGACTATACGATACAATTTTGGAATATCCGAGGAATACTGGTCGAAGATGTATTCGAAGATTGAGGGACATCATTCATGGACCATTTTTCCAATGTTGATGCGACCGAAAAGTAAGGGAAAAATTCTACTGCGTAATAAAGATCCAAGATCCAAACCAAAAATTTTCGCGAATTACCTAGATAATCCAGAAGATGTGAGAATTCTAGTTAAAGGAATACGCGCAGCGATTAAAGTTAGTAAGACTAAGGCTATGCAGCGGTTCAATTCACAATTACTCGATGTTATTGTACCTGGTTGTGAAGATTATGAATACGATTCTGATGAATATTGGGAGTGTGCTACGAGAACTTTTACTTTGACAATTTATCATCACGCTGGAACATGTAAAATGGCACCAGAATATGATCCAACGGGAGTTGTCAATCCAAAATTACAAGTAAACACTAAATCATTATTTAGAAACAATTAAACTTTTTAAATCGCTGAAATTCTTTTGCTTTATAGAAGCATAAAATAACGATTTTTAAATTTATTTAAGACAAGAACAAAACTGTTTTTTAAAACTTAAATTTTTAAGACATAAAATAATACGTTGAATAAATGAACCAGTGAATTATTTCTATTCATTTCATTTATAATCACATTAAATATATTTCAATATTTATTCTAATACTAATAATTTAAGAATTCATAAAGTTATGAAAATTAATACAAATTGAGTAAATTGTATGAATGTTGCAGGTTAAAGGGATTCAAAGATTAAGAGTCGCCGATGCTTCCATTATGCCGATGATTATGACTGGACATACAAATATTCCAGTAATAATGATTGGGGAGAAACTTGCTGATATGGTGAAAGAAGATTGGGGCTATTTAAATAACGTTGTATAAACTAAAATTTACCTTTTTAAAAAAGCGTAGATAACACATTTAAATAAAAAAACCTTCTTTCCTTTTTTTACAGTATTTTCAATACATTTTACGTACATTCGAAATACATTTTTCATGTGCATAAATTAATATTTTATATCAATACTTACATTGATTTTCATTACTATTACCAATTTATAATATGCATCCATTTTTTAAATATTTGAGCATTATATCATTATAACTATTATTATTGAATAAGAAAAAGTGCAGATAAGTGAAAGTACTGCTCATAGATTTGGTACCGGTATATTTGAGAATAGTATTATGTTTTTTAAGGTATTTAGTATTGATAAATTCAATAAAATTATATTTTAACCTAAATCTAAAAAAGGTAAAGGAAAAATTTTTATGAACCTTCACTGAAGCCTTTTGCTTTAAATTAGATTTTTATATATTACAAACAAGACTTATAAATTAATATATGTCATTTCCTTAAATAAAACAAAAGAAAATTAATAAATCTTAAAAATTATTTCCAATGGCCATCCCACAAAGAAAACGAATAAAATCAATTTTGAGATTTGAAAACCGATTGATCCGTTCACGAGATACAAAAATATACATAATTTTTTCAAAAATAGTCAATTTTTATTCTAATGATGTAAAAAATGTTTTAAAGCAATTTTGGAAAAAAAATTTCTTTTCACCGATACGAAGTCTCTCCGAAGAAGCAATGACGTATTGATTTCGGAGAATAAATTTTCCAATCTTTTTTACAATAATTATAAGTGACATTCCCGCACACACTTGACCCACATCTTCCACTCTTTTATATTAATATTTCGTTTTTAGCTTTTAATTCATTGTTATTATCTTTTTTGATATTTATTGGAATGTTTTTTATTTTAAATGACATTTTAAATAATGCAGAATTGTTTAATAAAGGGATTCGAAGCTATTGAAATTTTATAGCTCGACAACTGACGTTTTCGATTATCTTGAAATTTGCTCTATCTATATGATTATAAACGTTTCACGTACCTACAGTACACGTATATATACATGGAACGAGCAAAAAGCAGAGAGCAATAATAAAGAACATTAGTAGATGACGCGAAAGAAGCGGGACGATGAATTAATTTGCCAGCTTGATTGGACGCGCCGCTGTGTCGTGCTGAAAAAAAGAAGAACGGGGTTACGGGGTGAAACGGGGCAGAGCGCCAGAGGACAGGATGCGGTCACTCATTGCTGGGAGCTCAACTGGCTGCGGTCGCACGGCACCGATCAGCTATTTTGCCTAGATCCTTGGAATGTGCTCTATACATTTATGTATACACGTACATTTTTAAGAAGCATGACCCGAGAGTAGTTTCCTTCCTGCAACTGAGGTTCGACCGCTTGGATTCACTAAAATGATATATGATGTAAGGGGCTATACTTGCTGCTTTGCTGCAAAAGTCATTTTCTAATGCTCATTGGATTGTCAGAAAAAAGAGATTACATAGTATTACAAAATATAAAATTCACTAGTGATAAGTGAGAAGTGTCCGTGACCATTTAACTTATAGACATATAATTTAAAGTAGTTAAAACAGTAAATATATGTTCATATAGAAATACGACTCTATTGCTCGAAATGGTTATAAATAAAGAACGAATTGATTCACCTCGAGCCAAAGTATTTTTCTCATTACTTTGTGTGTTGGTATACTGTTTAATTAGTAAAAAATTGTTCATGTTGAAAAAATATTGCAAAACACGAAAAAAATTTGGCGGAACGCAATATTCAAAATTTTTCCTGTTTTGCAATATTTTTTCAACATCAACAATTTTCCCTAATTAAACAGTATACCAATACACAAAGTAATGAGAAAAATACTTTGGCTCGAGGTGATCAATGAATTCGTTCTTTATTTAGTAAGTATATGTATCGAGCGTCAATAATATTCGTTTGTGTTTTCTTGTCATTTTCTAATGCTTATTAAATTATCAGAGAAAGATATCGCAAAATCATACGCATTTTACACCTTCTTTTATTATTAGAATAATAACAGAACAATTGGCAGGGAATTTGTATGTGTGCGTTTTTTAATATTTGTAAGCGGCGGTGTTGCAGCGCCAGATGATTTTAACGAAAAAACTTTAGGTTTTCGAAAACAAGAAAGACAATCATCGGTAAGTATTAAAACTTACTGTGTTTTCTTCATTCAATTTGTAAAGAATTAATAGTTACCAAGACAATATTTTTAAAATTCTATGCTGTCAATAATATTATAGTCCGATTAGATAATCGATAAATTTAAAAATGCATAGATTTCTTATCAAAATTTTGTTTGCAAGTAAATTATACATGCTATAATGTTATATACCTATACTGTGCTAATTTAATAATATGAATCTATAACAATCTATAACAGGATCGTAATTTTTAGGTATAACAATGCTATTTTAAAGTTGTCAATTTCTCTTTTCATCTTATGAAGAGGTGGTGCATGCTTTACTCATTAATATCACTTATAGAAGAATTTTGGAAATCCAATCAGCTGAAGAAGAAGAACATTCTATATTGACATATGTCTCCAAAACTTATGACTTTTGATAATTAAAATTATTTTTCAAAATCTTTGAGCATGCTTATAAAATTTGGTCTGTATTTATCTATAACCTTGAAAATCCAAATTCAATCGGAAAATTTATTTGTTATAAAATGCTGAATAGGTGTTTCAGAAGTTATTGCATAATCGAATTTTCTTGAAGCCGATTTTCATTACTTAACGGAGTTACTTACTAAGTGCTTTCTTTTTCTGTTTTTTCTTATTATCAATAAAAAAGTTGAAAAAATCTTGAGCCTATACTATTTCACGGTTCATACGGGGAATCAACTTTTGTGCATTTTACATACATATTTCACAGTGCTGACAATTGAATTTTATAAAAATCTGTATTATTAGCCTAATATTTGATAAATATTTATCGCTTTAAAAAAGCATCATAATTAGAGTAACTGTAAAAAGACCTGTAAAAAAATGCATCGAAAGCAAAAAATACATAATCTCAAAAAAAAAAAGGTTAAATCAGCTTCTCTATGGAACTTTTTATTAATAATTAGGACAAATAGAATTGTTTGATTTGAATATTGAATTGTTGTTTGGCATAAGTTTATGTAGGAAGCGTTCGAACAAAGTATATTTCACGAATAAACAAGAAATAACAATGCTCTACTTTTGATTAGCGGCGTAGCTTATAGAACCTCATGAACAAATTGACACAACCAGATGTGTACCCTTGCGAGTACTATAAGTATTTCGTTTTCTCATAGGCCAGTTTAAGTTTAGAAGAGAAGTGAAACAATAAATGATTGTATAGTGAAACGAAATATGTATTATAGGAAATAGCTACTATTGCATCTGTAAGGTTTCTTTATTAAATAATTAATCTATTTAGTTAGGAGATTTTAAACACATCAAGATATTAAAAAATATATCGTAAGATTTTAAATAGTGCTCAAGGTACTATCAGGGGATTCACAATCTAGGCATACTTACATCTTAAATTCAAGTACATAATATCAAGTTATTGTATAAACATGATAACGTGTTTACGATTTTATGATACTTCAAAGAAAAGCCCATTTTCGCGGTGACGAAAAAGAATCCAATTTCGCTTACCTTAGCTTAAATTAGCGATGGCAATTAAAATTGTTCAGTTTTTATATAAGACAGAATAACCGGTCTACATTTTTCTCGCTGGAATTGCTCGTAGAATCGATCTTGTGCAGCAAAGCCCTGCTCTCTGCCCTCGTCCACTAAGACCAATTTTCTAGCTTCCTGGATGGGGACACAATATATCATGCGGCTGATTGGCGAGCGCAATACATCCAGCAGCACTCCAAGCCCTACAGCAGCATCATAAAATCAGATCGTATAGACATAAGGCCAGTCTGTTTTTGCGCGCGGCCTCGTCGCTGCGCCCGCGTCCGGATCCGCCAAGCAAACATATCACATATCTATCAGTTTTCATATCGACTTCGTCAAATCATGATTTCTCACATCTTGAGAACTGATTCGAGTTGACTTTTAAAGGAGCATGGGGGATAGTTTCAATCTGGGCTAGATTAACGGGGGGTAAGGCTTATAGTGTGCCGATGGAGGAGCCGCGACGTTTGTGTTGATTGTGATGAATCTGTGTACTGTTTTATAAAGTTTACTTGTGATTAAGAGTGCAATAAATAACTAAATAGATCGATATAAATAGATTAAATAATATTTACGAATGTTCGTGGACATTTATTACCAGCATCCAGGTTAATAAAAATTTAGAATGAAATGGATGCAAAAAATGGACAAAATTCAATGGATGGATTATTTATTGTACAATTTTGGACTTTTTAAGTAAGCAGGTGTAAAACCGAACGACAGTATCTTTTAGTTGGGTCGATTTTGTCGGATCAGATTAACTGAATTTATTTATTAAAACTTTGAAACCAGTCTGTTTTATCATTTTTATTATATTTGATGTAATTTTCTCTCTTATTAAGGTATTAACTTGCTAAATCTGGTACGCCGAAACTTATTTCCTCCTCAAACATTCGACCTATACAAATATTCTGATCATTCAATAATAATTAAATGACAATAATAACAATTATACATAATAAAATATAAATAATTTACTTTATATTATATGTTTATATTATGCTTCACAAACTTTTAGCACAATGTTCTAAACTCAAATGACAATCAAGGGTAATTGATCTTCTGGAACTTGCTTTGATTTGATTTTCAAAATTTTATACGTATTGTAATTCTCACAATTAATTCAAAGTTATATACCTACGGAATTATTAAAGGATAATAGGAAATCTATGTATAAAAAACTGAATCCCTTTGCTAAAATGAGAAGTTTAAAAAACTCGATTGAATCTATAATGAGTTACGTTGCGTCTATAGACTTCATTTACATATATGCATAGCGAGAATTTTGATTTCTACTGTAACGAAGGGTTCAAATTGTAGTTTAAATAAATGTGGCTGACCTACTTTACACATGGTGCTATAGTTAAAAGCCATGCAGTCTCATATTGTTTTTCTTATGGATTTCCTCAACTAAGTATATATTTCGAACAATAGATTGCACAGCGACACATTTGAAAGCTTGAAAACACAATCAGATCGATCGACACAAAGCTGCTGATGTTATCGCAATGTTTGTAATAGCGAATGCTCTGGTCACAGAAATAGCAACATCAGCATGCTGTTAAAAAGCAAGACCAATACTTTCAGTCTGCGCGCGGAGGGATGACGTTGCCGGGGGCTTGGCCAATTCTTCTCAATCGAGCTGACTATATATGAAAAAGAAAAGTTTTTTTTCCCCGATTGAAAAATGTCACTGGTGCAAAGAATCTCCGGGGCTATCGCGGTACTTCGCGGTGCGCCACTGGAATCAAGGGAGCCTCAAATGTTAGTATATATATATATTTCGCACTTTATTTTTCCTCCAAAATTTACCATTGGGCCGCACCGAATTAGATTGTAATCTTTTATAAGTGAAAGCGTCTCAAATAATAGTCAAAAGTTGTTCTCTTATAGAAGCCGATCGAGAATTTTCACATAAAAAAACTGTTTGTTACACGAGCGATAAAACCTTTCTAACATAAAGTATTATAATTCAGAGCATTTTATTTATAAATCTAAAAATGATTATCCTAAAAGTTATGCAATATTACATTAAAAATACGAATCATTGTATTAAAAAACTATTGGCAATAGTAATTGAAGGAATGCCAGAGCCAGAATCTCTCGCATCAGTCGTCAATTTACACAAAAATAAAGCGGCAACCACACGAAAACGTCGTGTAGCGCCATAGCCATTGATTATGCGTTTCTATGTGGCATTGGCACTGCACTTTTTACTAATTGTAAGTCTTGGAACTCACGATGCACAGAGGACGGCTTGAATGATTGTCCTCTCGTCGCTATTACTATTATGTTTCATGAGTTCTAAGAATTAAAAAAAGTACAGCGCCAATGCCATGTGGAAATGTATAATCACAGATGTTTTGGCGTAATTATTGTTTTATGATTGTATAAATTGACGACCAATGTCCGACATTCTTCCTCCGTCATCCTCTTAAGATGCATAAATATAAATCAGTGTTTGCTATATTTTAGACAAAAAATTATGCCTACTTTTTCAATTAGACTTGTAAAAATTTGCTTATAATCGCCTATTCACATAATCTTACATTAATTTATATATCATTTAAAAATAATTTCTTATTAGTGTGTTTACGTGCTCAGCGGTTAAATGTTAAAATTTACTGAATAATGAGATCGCAAACGCTGTGCAATTTAAATACTTTTAAACTAAAAAACAATTCTATTTCTCTTAGACAAATGAAAAATATCTAAAGCTTAATAAAAGAAATATATTTGTCGAACTTTTAGATCCCAGATTGAAAAAATGACATCCGAGGAGAAAGTAGAAGAGAAAAAACTACAAAATAAGAATAAGTTTTCAAATAGGGTGCAAGTGATCAAGACTATGGTAATTGAACTTCAATATTTATACGAGTAGCCATAAATATTTAATTAACTTTATTATGATTATATAAAATATATTATGCTGACCCGTTTACGAATTTTTAAAAAAAATAATGAATTATTTACCTTAACGAGTTATTGAGAGCACCTTCTAGCTTTTCAATCCGATAAATCAAATTTTTAATCTTGAAATTGGTCATTAGCAAAGTGTATGAAATCCTATAATTAAGCAACTTTAGTATGTCTATGAATTATTTATTCTCTGGCAAAGTTTTAAAAGAATATTTCAATGAGACTTTTAAAAATTCTCATTCTGAAAAAAATCACTTCTAAACAGAATAGTTACTTGAACCTTTTCCTGATGATAGATACTTTATAGACGAAGTGCATCTGCATTTGGGATTTGTATTATTTTTAAGTAATTTTTATAAAAAGGCAGGAATTTTAAAATTGTTATTTACTATAACACCACCTCAATTTACTTATAGTCTACCATACTATAAAATAACGTATAAAATTAGCATCGAGCAACGCATTTATTTTTATTAAAATTTACACCTTTACAACTGTTCAAGAACACCCTTCAATTTACAGTTTATGGGTGAGTTATGTAAAATTCATTGTTAGATATTATCGTTTCGATTACCTTCATTTTGTGCAGATAGTAAATTGGATAAAAGAGAATTTGCTGCTCGTCCTGACTATTACTGGAGTCCTGGTTGGTTGTCTGTTCGGGTTTATGGGACGATTGGCCAATTTCTCACCCCAGACGATCTTGCTTATAAGCTTCCCTGGAGAAATTCTCATGCGAATGCTCAAAATGTTCATACTGCCACTTATCATATCTTCCTTAATTACAGGTATTGTATATTATCTTGAAAAATAAAAAAAAATAACATCGTACCGACACCACACACCCGTTAAAGTAAAGATTCGAAACATCTGAAAATCTAGCCTGAAGATATATATCAACAGTTAACACATATATAAGTACTTAGTAAATTTGGGGAACTCAAGAAATCCAAGCTGTGACATACCTAGCTATATTAGCTGCATATAGATGTCATAACGAGAAAGAAATTTTCATGATTGTTTTAATTACAGAAAGCTATGATTTAGTAACAACACTTAATCTTATGCATTTTAATTCGTTCAATACGAATCTGAACCTATATTATTGATCCGTCACTCAAACATTTCTCCCAAATCTCGAGTCACAGAACTTCGACTTTTTAAACCGCTAGACTTCCCTTTATTAATTTGATACTTGTCAACAAATACGATACACATAAGTTTGTTTTATAAAAAAAAACCTTACATACGGCATGAGGTCTCCTGCCCAAAAAGAATTCTCTATTATATACATATATTAATCGTTTTAGGAATGGCCCAGTTGGATGCTAGAAGTTCCAGTAGAATAGGGGTTCGAGCTCTGACATATTACTTGGTGACAACTTTGCTAGCAGCAATAGTTGGCATTGTCGTAGTTTTAGTCATCCATCCAGGTGATGCCAAAATCAAAAATATCGCTTCTCGTCCGCAAGCTGATGAGACGGAAGTTTCCACTTTAGATGCGATTCTTGACATTATCAGGTAAATTTCTGTATTTTACTCTGAAGCTAACTCTATATATATCGGCCTAATGACTCTATTGATTATATTCACCTGGAAATCCTGTTGAAATTCAGCTGGTGTTTTGGAACTTGTTCCAGTGAGCTCGCAGATAAATTTCCAAGTGGATATGATTCAAGACCTCAAATTTATAGTTGACGCATGTTGGGTGCCTTTATTACCATGCAAATGATATATAATACCCAAATTAAAAATTAAGCTTGAATGCAATTGAATTATTTTGGTAATATTAATCGATTGTATGATAATTGTCAAAAGATATTTAACAATTTTTAACGGTATACATATTCACAGAATGTGGTATGAACAGAATTTCTTTTCGCCAAATTTAGGAACATGGTTCCGGAGAATCTAGTGCAAGCGTGCTTTCAACAGGTTCAAACAACATATGTGAAGAAAAAGGTCGTCATAATCGGCGAGAACTCAAAACAGAATGGATATACACTGGAACCGGCAGTGGTCTACAAGGACGGTACCAATGTCATGGGGATGATCGTATTCTGCATCACTTTTGGGTTACTGGCTGGTCACATCGGCCCACGAGGAAAACTCATGGTTGATTTCTTCGTCGTTCTTAATGAGATCATCATGAAACTCGTCAGCTTTATCGTCATGTGGTAAATTATTGTTGTTTGTTATATAATAATTATCAATTCCGAAGAATCAATGCAAAGTCTTTTTACGTTATGAGTCAACTACCTAATCCAAATATCCGTCATAATATTTATTATTATCTGTGTGACGACGTCTTTATAAAGACGAGGTTTATAAACATTTCGGGCGTTAGACCTACTACAGTTTAATATTAATTATAGTTTTTTTTATGTATAAGTTATGTATTAAAAATTATATACATAAATGTAAAATAATATATTTATGAAAAAATATTCGTTTAATACTTTCTAGTTTATCATTCGAAAAGAACTTTGAAATTTTTCGCAACCGAAAATATAAGAGAAATATATGAAGAAAATGATGTATAGTATATAAAATTAAATGAGATGCAATTCTCAGGTACTCTCCCTTCGGTATAATGTGCTTGATTGCTGGGAAAATCATGTCCATAAACAACTTAGCAGCAACCGCCCAAATGCTGGGTCTCTACATGGTTACCGTCGTACTGGGGTTGTTAATCCACGGAGTCATTACTTTACCCTTAATCTTCTGGCTATTGACTCATCAAAATCCAGCAGTCTTTTTCAAGGGCATTATGCAAGCTTGGGTCACGGCGATGGGAACAGCATCGAGGTATATCTTTAATAATAATCCTGTCAAAAAAATCCAGCTGAAAATTCAGCCTACCCATTTGGAAATCCTGCTGGATGTTTTAACAGGAAATTGCATGAAAAATTGATGTCATCGTTGTGACTAATTCAAATATCATCATATATACAAGAGGACGAGTTAACTCGCGCGTCCACGCAATTTTCATAATAACTCTTGATCTAATGTATTTAGATATATTTATAACGGCTTAAATGCGAGCCGAAGAACTGTAAACATTGCTGTATAGATAGAAATTTATACTTCTATGTCTTATGATATTTTCATGCGGCAAAGACATATTTTATAGACTAATTTAAAAATACAATTATTGCATCAGGAAACAACTTTTGTTATAATAACTCATACGCAGGAGGATTAAAGAAACACATTACGTGAAAGCAATGATTTCGAAAATAATAGCTATCCAAGAAATACATATGCTTACTCTTTGAAAAGTAGACAATATACTTTGGTCATCTTTTATCACATAAATTTCTATTATATAAAAATTGTATTGATACAATACTCTTGAAAGTCTGTTACTTAAAGTAATATTGTAATATTAGAAACCTATTTTATCTGCATATATTCATATTTCTATTAGTTCTAAAATGATTGTCTTAGTTTTTAGACTACAACTTCAGTAAATAGCATCAATTCATTTAATAATCATTAATAATAAAATATTATGTCAAATTATTTCAATATTTACGAGAAAAATATTTAGAGCTTGCAAACCCATAGTTTAATGATTATGAAAAAATAACTTCACAGCATGGACGATAAATTGTATAAGACTGCTTATTGAACAGAAGTACTGGTGGTACCTACTTACCTTATTAAGGCGTAAGTGAGTTTAGTGGGCAATTTAGGATAGCTATTTTTGACTCTGTATTATCAGTGCAGTGACTCTGCCAATCACGTTCCGCTGTCTGGAAGAGAATAATAAGATCGACCCGAGAGTAACGAGGTTCGTCGTCTCCGTCGGCGCAACCGTCAATATGGATGGAACCGCTTTATACGAAGCGGTCGCAGCAATATTCATTGCGCAAATGAACGGCATTAGTTTGGGAATCGGGGAAGTTATCACTATCAGGTCAGTATTACAAATTCTCCTTATTCAATCTATCTATGGAATAACAACAAAGTCGTGATAAAGGCAATCGATCAAAATCAATATAGAATTGTCATGATTATACAATGGTTTTTTTTTACGAGAATAATAAATTCTCTTTTTTCTCGTTTTTCTTGTAATCGTATGCGATATTTGACAAAATATAGGGCGCTTATGAGCGATTTTGAGTTATTTATATGCTACCCATATAAAAGTCTGTATAAAAACTTAGTAAATAATAAAAATCGAGAACATTGCATAATCCATAGTTAACACAGTTGTTTGCCATATCGATCAGTTTGACGGCAACCTTGGCCAGCATAGGTGCTGCTAGTATACCCAGTGCTGCACTCATTACCATGCTGCTCGTCTTGACTGCTCTAGGCTTACCTACCAGCGACGTGTCACTGCTGTTCGCCGTAGACTGGTTCCTGTAAGTCTCAGACATAAATTTATTCAGCGTGCTTCTCATTAACAACGGTTCACTTGAAAACCTGATGAAATGTGGATAAACAATGAGAAAAATGCCATTGCAATATTTGGAATTCGAAATCCTAATTTTTTACTATGTTCCATAGTAAGGGTGGGGCACTTTCACTTTATACTAAGTTTTAACATTTTTTATGATTTTACCTAATCGTAAACCGCAAACTGTTTATGAAAAGAATTATTTTACGAAACACTATGCGAAAAATACGACTTCTCATTTGAGGATAGAAGCAGCCGATTAAGCAAAGTCTTGAAAAGCGTGCGAGAAGCAATTGTCCGAAACATTCGTATACCTTACCAATTTGTACATTTGAAGAAACATATTCCACAAGCATAAAATTCCAGCCATAATACACAGAGATTTTTGGTATCGAAAATTTCTTTTTGAAACGCTATGCGAGAAGTACCACTTCTCATTCGAGGAAAGTGATTGAGAAGTAGCCATAGTTATCCCACTCCTCGAAAAGCGTGTGAGAAGTAAAAAAGAGTGCGAGAAGTAATTACTTCTCATACACTTTGCCAGGAGTGGGCTAACCGTCTGCTCATACACTTTCCTACAACTCGTGCAAGCAGGTAATTTCCAACTCGTGTGATTGTCACCCCCCTGTTGAAAAGGTCCGATAAAAACTGATAAAAATGTGCGAATTCGGGTGCAAAAACCTCATAGGTTATGGTGGTTAGGTTTTCATGTGGTTCTATCGGACCATTTCGACAGGGCCTCGCTTTGCTCAGGCGACAAACTTCACACTCGTTGGAAATCGCCTGCATTTCGCACTTATTGCACAATGAACTATTCGTCATTCGCAGTGATTTTTTTCACCTAAATTTTCGGTACTAAAAATCTCTGTGAATTATGGATAAATTTTTATGAAACTGGAACCATAAGCTATGCTTACATCATTGCCGAGGGTTTATTCCCGAAAAATTAATCCCTATCTTTATATATTTCGTCAAACGCAAAAAACGGTAAGGTAAGAATAAAGGGCCAAACTTTTATTAATAATCCGCTTTTAAGTTTTGAAGGCTTATATTGTTTGTTTAGCAATTCTACTGCAATGTACACTGTCTTGATTTAAAATTAAGTTATTATTTTCAAATCTCGCGATCGCAGCAGAATTACTAAAAAAAACAAAATAAATTTAAAAATTTTAAATCTTCAATAAATCAAAAATTAATCTTACGTATTCAATAAATCGCGCACTAAAGCCGAATCACTACATTTTTGCAGCGATTGTATAGAACATTCTTATTGCATCCTTTACATTTTACGCAAGAACCAAGCTGTTTTTAACTGCTTTCAGTAAACTAAAATTGTCGCATAAATCCTATTCGTAATTAGTTTTATGTTGAAGAACAGTACTGGAATTTCCATCAGGATTGTTAATACTTTATTATATTAATATCGAGTTAAAGAAAAATTTATATTTTAACCAAAATTAATGAATTAATTTTGTTGACTTTTGGTTGCGTATTTCAAAAGATTGGTATTTAAAATTTAAATATTAATATGCAACTGCTTGACCGTTTCAAACCTTTTGGAGTTATTCCAATAAATTATTAATTAGCACCTATATTCATTTTAAAACTTTGATATTTATAATAAGAGAAAATTCTTCTATGTTTAAAGAGATCGAATCAGAACATCCATAAACGTTCTTGGAGACGGGTTTGGTGCTGGGATTGTCTACCATCTCAGTAAAGATGAGCTGGACAAAATGGATGAACTTAAGAAATTGGAAGGCTTGGAATGCGTGATAATACCAGAACAAAGTTCTGCGAATATCGTCTTCGATGAGAAAAACGTTAATGAAGTTGTGGAAGTAACTTCCGAAACAAAGATATAAAATGCGAGAAATCGAAAAATATACACAAATTACAAATAATATATGTTTAAATCTCAAGTCACGTAAGTTTGAATGTAGAATATTTAGATTATAAGTATTTAATAAATTATGACAAATTATAATAATTCTTTGGATCGATATTTGGAGTTTAAAAAATCTACAGTGATGGTCGGTTGTTGTGACGCATTTAAAGACACGATTAATTGATTAGGGGTATATTCGTTTTGATTTACGTTAAATTTTACACTAGTAATATAAATTAATATTTTAATTCAAATTTATGAAAGAATTATGTATGTTCGTTGAACAGATTCTTAAATCAATAATTTAGTGTATCATTATAATGGCCTGCATGTAACAATTAAACGAGTGGAGTGCACATGAATTCAACTAGTCTAAATTGACGGATACCATCACCTGGGGACAATATTATTATGGTATAAGGAAGTGATTTATTTCGTTATAAATTAATTATGTTCAATTATGATGAGACCATAAGATCAAGTTCTGAAATTTTATTGTGTAATTCGACTCGTTATAACAACTAATCTTATTGAACGTATTACAAAATTCTTATTCAAGACAATGTCTTAATTAAACTCTAAGTTGGCGAAAGATTTTTAAAAAAGCTAAAAAGTTTCTTTTCCAAATAATTGTAGTGAAATCATTTTCTCACTAAGCATAAAAAATTATATATAGCAATGTTTCAAAGCCGTTTCTTTTGAAACTTACAAGGTGAGTCCACACCATTCAGGTCACGGATTTGGTTGAAAGGATTTACCCAGGGATTTCGAAATCAAATGTATTCTTTAGACAAGAGATGAAAAGCCGACATTATCGTTTAGAGCATAAATGTATTGAATTAAAAGAAATTGTCTTCCTTGCGTATAACAGCAAAGTTGAAAAGAAATTGATGGAAATTTGTGTCTACTTACAAGTAATCTATCATCTCGGCCTTTTTTTAAACAGTACTCGTCAAGAAAGGGGTTAAATTTTTTTTTAAATTAAATCTTATTCTATACTCTAAATGATAGTGCACGTTTCGTACTCCTTACTTGTAATTTTAAGGGGAACAAGTTGTGGGCTCCTCCTTTTACAGACGTATTTTGGTGGAAAAGTTGAGATACGCGCCGTGGGACTTAAATTAGGGTCCATTTAATTAAAACATGAAAAATCATGGTTGGGTTAAAACTTTTATAGCCCATCGAAGTAATCAGAAGTAGACATTGCAACGACACAGTTACTACAATCAATACCCTTCCAAGTTTCAAAAGAAACGTCTTGGAAATGTCGTTTAGATTTCAGACCGCGCTCTATATGTACACGCTATGGTAATTTACATCTGTGCGAACGAATTTTGAAAGATACAAAACATTTGAAAATCTAACAGGAAAAACTATACCTATAACTATCGAGATATACCTCTTGATGAATTTAAATTTTTTTCAGACAAGATTATGTTAGTACTACAGGTGTACATATTTATAAATATATAATATATATATATATATATATATATGTAAGAGTCGTGAAATATAAATCACACAGCATCTTTTTCAGTCTGTCCAATAAAAATGTCCGATCAAAACCGATTATTTTGGACTAGAATTGCGTATTACAAATCGGCTATAATATATTTTTAAATGAAATCAACATTAAAATCACATTAGAGCCAATTTTTACTACGCAATTATCTTTGAAAATAAGTACAAATGAAACATATTTTGTCGAGTGTACACTGTCTACTAAGATGTTGCAGAAATTTCTTATATTCATTATAATTATGCTTCAAATAAAAGACAAATTTCTTATATTTAAGGATATCATTCCAGGAATGATATTATGTATGTCGATGAATCATTTTCTTTACAAATAAAAACTCCGATAAGAATCAAATATATTTTTTTTCAGTCACTAAAAAATAAAAAATAAGAGCATTTTAAGTACAAATTATAGGACTTCCGGCATAGATTTAATTTATAAACAGTAAATTACACATCATTATTGACTGTACAATGAATAAAAAAAAGTTGTTAAATAAGAGAAACTGTTAAATAATAATATTCATACTGTGTAACTATTGTGCTCATTGAGATTGAGCATTAGTCAGAATTATTCTCTACGACATAAATTATTTTTATAATCTTTTGTAAATGCCAATATAGAATAATTCTATCTGTTGAATGTAATTATGTATACTATGAAAATTTAATAAAGATGTTTGTTTGTTAAAATTTATGTTTATTTTTTTGTATATATGATAAAAGTTCTGAATATTATTTAAATAACTACCATGCTTGTTAAATAAGTATATATTTCATCTTAATATAAATTCATTATAATAAATCCATTAAAATTCAAATCAAATTCTTTGTATAGAAATAAAAAGATTAATAATGATAGTTTGCATTAAATGGTAAATTTAAGAGTTTTAAAATTACAAAAGAAAGAAACAATAATAGGAATGTTTTGAGTAATATCAACTATATACGACAATATTTACATTTTTTATTTCTGTACAAACTGTTACAATGAAAGTTATAAATCTCCTTGTATACTTTACTTGGTCAAAGTGAACTGATATCACTTTTTGTGAACATGAAATATTTATGCAAAATTGATATAAATATACAACAATGTGATTTACTTGAAAACGGAAAGCTTTCACCTTTTCTTGAATCTTAGTAAACATGAACCATACCATAAAGAAATCTATATAATTGTCAAGAAAAAATGTAAATATACAGTAATAATTAGGTATTGCAATTTTAAAAACCAGGTAAATAAAAAATAACTTTTTAAAAATGTGACAATTGATATAATTAATTATATACTCCTTCTTCCTGGTTTTTATAGCATTTCCAGTCAATTTTTAGTTAACTAACAGTTTGTAATTATCATGTCACTAAATTATTCAAATAAAGCTTTATAAAGTAATTATCAAATTAGTAGTATTAAAATTTAAAGGGTTTAGATTTTGTAAACTTCTTTACATTATACAATTAACAAATGCAAAATCATTATTACTGCAGTCTGTTATTGAAATAAATTATTGTTTAATATAATAAAAACTGACTGGAAATATTTTATTATAAAAGCTGTGATTATTTTTATTCAAATAAAAGGATACGTCCAAAATAGTATGTAAGTCTGCATGGCCCAGCAATAAACATATATGTAATTAAGGAAAATATTGAATGTAAAGTATTTCTGAAAATTCATTAAAAATATTTTAATTTCATGATACTGTATATTAATACTAAATAATGTTTGCATAAGAATCTTTGTTTGAAGTCTTTTTGGTTAAATCTTGTGTCAATTTTATAGTAATATAAATTTCTGAATAACATATTTAAAAAGGATACAAATAAACCTCCAAAAAATCCATTTGTTAATAAGCTTCGTCGGCTGACAAAGTATTTTTTCCATTCACCTCCAGCTTTCATTAGTAACATTCCCTAAAATACAGGTGATTAAGGATAAAATTATATTAGTTGATTTAAATATATTTTCTAAAGCATATTATTCAGTATCTTAAGAAAAGCCTATGAATTTTTTTGTACAATCTATTTTGTTACGTTCATATTCAGTACATTCTTCAATTTAGTAATTTATTAAAATAAGAGTATAAAAAAATTAATTTTAAGTTTTTATCATTGATTTCGATTTACTTTTTTTTCTTTCTCCTTTTTTAGTACACCCTGTAGTACTTAAATCTGAACAAAATTTAAATAAATCAATTAGTATATCTATACATATATGAGTACCTATATATTGTTTTGAATTCTTCAAAATTTGTTTGAACAGATGTTAGTACCACAGGGTGTGCATAAATTGAGACATTTTTTTATTCCACTTTAACAATGTACTTTCAAGCATATAAAGATTATCAGAACCCAAACTTACCCATAAACTTATCACAGCAAATATATAAAATCCAAATCCATATAGCCCTGTGAGACCTAGGAGACCTGCAGTGCCTCCTGAAAGAGCAGCCATTGATATCCTACAGTATTCGACAACAGCAGCATTATTTCTTATTGCACCTTCACTGTAGGCAATAATATCTAAAAGCAATAGACAATATTTAATAATATATAAATTGGAAAAAAGTTGTATGAAATAATTATTATTAAAAATATAGATTTATAATTAAAATTATTCTTTAATTTTATGAAGAAGGCATATTTATTGCGATTAATTTGAAGGAAAAAGTATTGGTTGTTTAGTAATGTTGATTCTAACCTGAAAAATCAAAGCTGTATTGATTTTTGAAACGACTAAAAGCTAATATTTTGAAGGGTAATAAAATATGTTTATTACTTACCGTCTGATTTATCTGATTTCGTCCTTACTATTCCTGGCATGATAAAGAAATTAATTATGTAGAAACGTCAAATTAACGAAATACTCAAACCAGTAAGGCAGTAACAGCCTATTCAATCAGCTGCCAAATACAATACTGTTACAGTATATACTATATAAATGCAAAGTCATGAGATAATAGAATACATATAGATTATTTTCATACAGTGACATTGTGCAGCGAAAATCCCGATTACGACTACAGCACCGTCGTTTGCCTTTTTTGAACGACACGTAACGCTCCGACGGTAAGTTAGTTTGTAAACTTTTACTATATATATATATATATATTAACATATCAAACTAACCTCAAAATCGTGAAATTGTTTACTACAGATCACGACAGTGTACACCACCACACATACGCTAGCACGTGGTTAGTTAAGTTAGAACGTTTTGTTTGCATAGAATATTTTTTATAATAGTATTTATTATAAATAATGAAGGAGGTAAAAGTTGAGATGGAAGTAGGAGACGAGTCAAAAGAGAACTTTGATCTTTCAAATGTGAAAGAAGTAAGTTATGAAGACAAACTAAAAATTGTCAATGCAATAGCAAGTCCCATGGCTCCAAAAAAGTTGGCAAAAAAAATTTACAAGTGTATTAAAAAAGGTATAAAAGATTAAATGACAAACTTTTTTATATAAGAATATTGATTCATCGAATAATTTTAAATATTCTTTTTAAAAAAGCTTCCAAACACAAAGGTTATGTACGCAATGGTCTAAAAGATGTTCAGAAACATATTCGTAAAGGAGAGACAGGGTAAGAAACTGTTTTTTTTAATGTAAATTTATAAGTATTAAAATTTTTCAATATTTAACATTATACTTCTCATCAATAAGCTCAAATGTTTTATTGTGCTTTGCAAAACCTGACTATCTAAATGGGTTATCTGTTTGCAGTTTCAAAATCATTATAATGTAATATTTTAATGACTTTAAAACTGCATTTCAAACTATATATTTTATTTTTCACATAAATAATATTTCACATAATGCTTTGTTATAAATTTTCTCTGTTTTTAATTTTGTATAACCCGAATTACGTGACAATATAAATGAGTTGTTAAATCACTTCTTTTTTATTTTACAGAATAGTAGTTTTTGCTGGCGATGTTTATCCAATAGAAATCATGTGTCACTTACCGGTTGTATGTGAAAACAAAAATATCCCATATTGCTATACACCATCTAGGCAAGATATTGGAGCTGCTCTTGGTGTAAAACGAGGTAGTTTGATGGTCCTAATAAAAGAACATTCTGATTATCAAGAAGCATATGATGAAATCAAAAGTGCTATGGAAACATTATCGACTCCTTTGTAATTATATATAGAAAAATATATTGTATTATTTAAGTTTAAATCTCTAATGTATACTAATCTTATTTAGGTACATATAACTTTTTATAAAAATGAACTTTTCCTGTTAATTGAGTAGCAAAATTATTTATATATATATCATCCTATTATACTATCCTACTATAATGAAAAATGCATTATAAATGTTAAGAATAGTAAAAAATTAATAAAGGTGCTAAAATACAGCATTAAAATTTAGCTTTTTCCTGAAAATATTTTTTTGAAAAATTATGAGTTTTGAAAGGATACTTATGAATAACCATAGTTTTGCACTTAATTTATTGAATTTTGAAATTAATATTATTATATAGAGCATCAACATAAGACTTCCAAGCTGCACCTTCTATTTGTATATTCTACTTTCTACTAGCTGCTTTCCATTACTTTTATCTGCAGCTCGAACAAAATTTTAATTAATCAAGAAGTATATTAGGTAGTTTAATTTGAGATACTTATAAATTATTTTAATAAAAAATTAAGTATTTAATAAATACTTTGATTAACTAATGTATCCAGTACTTATATATTATTGAATAGAAATTTATAACAAAACCAGTTGTGCTTATAGTTATTATAATATACCTATTGATAAAGTCTGTGGTCATTACCTAATTTGTCCGAACAAATTTTAAAGTTTTGGAAATGTGGTAACAAGCAAAAATACACTATCTCTGAGCTATCTTACAGGCATTATTTAAAGTTGAAGCTCGGGCTCAACATACTTAATGAAATGGAAGTAGAGCATCTGTTCAACATCTACAGTTTTTGAAAGCAATGATAGTTAGTCATCTGATATTTATTCAATATTTCATAATTAAATATCTTCTTCAATTAAAATTATCTTCATAAATTGTTATACTTGTGTTTTATTTTATATTTTCTTAAAAACATACTAACATTATGTCGTTTAAATCGAAGCTCATGATTGTTTTATTTGAATATAAATGTTAGTTTACTAATATCAAACTAACAAAAAAGTTAGAAAAACTTTAAAACGCGCGCGGAAGGCCGGGTGCGTGGCGCTATACATTACTTCACCCACGCCCTGCAAGAAGAGCACACATTTTTTCATAAATCTTTGAGCTCCAAACTTCATAATAAAAACGGTACGTGTATTAACCTGGATGAAAACAGTGTACCCTACTATTTTTGGGCATGCTCTATCGTTTTCCGACGTCAAAATTGCATTTTGATGGATTTAAAAAAAATATGGCGGAAACAAAGAAAAAAAATGCGAAAAATAGAAAAAAATTTTTTAATGATTTTTTTTGTGTTGAAAGATTATTGAGATTGAAGTCTAACCATGATCAATCGTGATCATGATGGTTAAATTGCGAGAAAAAATTTTTTTCATGCCTCAAACCACTATAAATTTTCGAAAATGGCGGTGCGATGACGTAGGATTCTATGAAAATTGGATTTTTCTTGTATATTTTATACGTATATATGGTCAACTGCTGTGATAGTAACACAAGATGATTTTTCAATGTTTTTATTCTTATTGTAGTGCCGTCCTATATACTTTTGTTTTGGTCCATATATAATTTATATAACAAAACGATATTGTGAATGTTTTTAAAATCAGTGACTAAGTTCAGAAAAAGAAGAACACAAGAAATAGAGCCCTATGAAGTAAAAATTGGAGTATAGTGGCGAATAATGATCAATTATGATAATAAGATTAGAAAAGGGCGATAAAAAAATCGCCGAAACGTCGTCGCCGAACATCAATAAAAGAAACATTGACTCGTACGACAGTCGCATTTCATATTTATTTGAATATATTTACAGATATTTTTCATTATCGATCAAGTAATGATTATTATAAAAAATACGCGCACAGAGCTAAATTATCCAAGTTTAAATCTTGTAGTAATAATGTAGTTAATCTGAATAGCAGCTGATGTAGTAAAAGCAATTCCTCCTCTTCCAAAACTTGCCTTCAATCAAATCTATGTACGCGGATAAATAAAGACAAATGATTAATTTGCAACCAAATGATAAAAAAAAAGAATATTTTATACGAAATAGGCGAAGAAAGAGCAAAATCACTTTTCAAAGCGATACATTTTTTAGATCTTTAGAATATATTATACAATAAACGTTATTTGTAAGAGTAAAATACATTAATAAATATCGTTGTCTTCTATTTTTGTTACCTGAAAATAATCGCTTAAATTTCATTACACCATTATCGATTTCCAGCGCGTATTAAATGTTCGTAAATAATACATATTACAATTTATAAATAGATTAGGTTAGTTAATCTGCAAAAGGGCCACAATTAATTACGTGTACGCAGACTGTCAGAATTCAGATCAAGTAACTTGCTTCAATGAGTCTCTCGTGGTTCGGCAGCTCGTGGGGTAATACACAACTGAGATGAGCTTCAGAGTTCAATCGCTATTTCTCTGAAACCAATTATGATAACTGTACCTATATTACAATATATAAATTTATTCGTTATGAAACCAGGAATAATTCTGTATATTTTTTAATATGTATTTTCTAAAAGAAGGAGGTCAAATTGTCTTATAAACAAATAAAAAGTACCTTTACGCTAATTTTTTTTACTTATATAGTCATAACATATATGTAACCGAATTTTATATTAATATTATTACATATATTGATAGAAGAATGTTTGACCTACAAATAAGACGTCCTGGGCCAAAATATTCGAAGTTGAACAAAAGTTACAAGGTAAATAGTGAGTCCGAAGCGTAATTATGCAACAAATATATTCAGTAAATTTGCAGTATCTTTGAATTCTGAAAAAACGAGCTGATTTCTGAGAAGTAATACAACAAATTTACATTATCAGAATATTATTTCCTCTATTGACTCGTTTCTACAATTAAATTGTTAATAATTTTTGTAAATATCGCAATCAGCATGTCAAAATACGTCTAGAAAACTTTGGTGAGTAACTGGCTTCCATCGGCCACGAAAACTCCCCTGGCTCCTAGACTACCAAGCCACACCCTGCACCGAGTTGAGGAGGATCTACTGCGCCATCGAGATTTCGCCAAGGAACACCGCAATCGATCTTCTCTCTCTTTTTCAATCAAAGTAAGCGATGCCTATTCGGCGTATTATTATTGCCGGATCAGTATTTCAGAAATCCACGCTATTTAACAAACAGGTAGTATCAGTGCTTGAGTCGTCAAGACACTAATTTATGGCGAACGCATAAGCAGCATCTTTTACCAAGTGTCGCTGTTAAAGTACGGCAACATATAAAGCGGTGGTTCCATTACCAGCAACAAGCGCATCCTCGCGGCCGCTCACTAAGTCTTGAAGCACATGGTCGATAATTATTATGGCATAACGGTCTCCGTTGACTCCAAAAGCAGCTGCGGCTATATACGACGAAAACGAGTTCGATGTCGCATATATATATATGCTGTTGTGTACACCCAAAATACCACGGCAAATGCAAGACTGATCAGCTGCGCATAGCCGTTGTTACGGTAAACAAGTAGTTTACTTCTTCCTTACAAATAAGGTTAATGTATTTTTTTCGTTTATTTTCTCGTTATATTTTTACTTATAGGTATCTCGGCCGTTACTCGCTTGTGGAGGTTATAAAAAAATTGTGTCACAATATTAAATAAATAAGTTTTCCCGATCTACACCAATTAGATCGAGATGTAAAAGCGACAAAGAAGATTTATTAATTTTCTAAAATTCTATAAAAATAAATTTCTATGAATTATCTTGCTTATAAATAACCTGAATATTGTAAAACAAACTAATTAATACTATATAACCATGGACAATTCAAATAAGGGAAAAGTAACATGGAGAAGAGCACCAACTATTGAAATTTGGAATAAGTAAAAAATAAATAAGATATCTATATAATAATTCTATATTATGTTTATTTGGAAGTATTTGTAATCGTTAATAGACCGGTTTCAAAGATTTTTAAATAATACAGATGGAAGGATAAGTATAAAAAAGAGTAAAATGGGCCTTAACTCAGCCTCTAGGGTCCATTGGCACTAAACACCGAGACATGTATCTCATATTTCTCGCCAAACAATATGTCTCTGTAAAGGTTTGTTTTAAAAAACTCAAGATATATTCTAATAAGATCGACATTTCTCATGTTTCTTGAAAAACGGCTAACTTTATCTCACAACTTGGAATGCGCCATATTATGCGCCATTTTTTTCTAAATGACTTTTATAAAAACATTTCGGGCACTCTTTTATGGTTTTAGGTCAATTTTATAGGTTCAACATAAATTAAAAAGTTGCATTATTGAGATTTCTTAATGGCTTAATGGCTTTCAGTGAACTTCACAATATGAGCGTTTTTAATTTCATTGAAAAATCAGTGTATATATACATTTTGTTTTTCAGCCGAGCAGTTCGAAAATACCACTTTCCTGACCGGGGTTGGGCTGGTTTGAGACTGGTAATTTCGGCCTCGTATAAGCAGAAAAATCGAATGCACACCATGGGAAGTAATCGCCTTCGGCTTGGGCGATGATTTACCTGTGATCTGATGATTTATTTGCCTTCATCTGTAATATACTATTTCGCGTAGATATGTAGTTTATCCTTGCTTGATAGTTAAAAAATAGAAATAAAAATAACGAGGAGTGCATTGCCTAGTTTTAGACATCGTAAACTTAGAAAAAAAGGGCATTTATATTATTGAAATTATTTTAGGGTGACAGCGGTAACCCAGTACTAATGGCAAAATCATTGGCACCATTTTTTTTTGTATCATATGTGCTCTTGATGTTTCAGATGTATTTACCAACGTTTTCGTTTACAAAGATTTCATCCTGTTGCATATAATATGCATTAACTGTATGCACAACTTGGAATTAAATATAATTTAGGATATAAATTTGATAAGTTCTGAAAGTATTAATCGTTTCAAACTGTAATAATTAACGATAATTATCGTAATTATAAATAAAAAAATAAACAAAATTAAAGTGTGCTGAATTACTAAGTATGAAAATCCTGAACCTTGAAATAAATCTTATCTTTAATACTATAAGTACAAATCAAGAAATCAACAAAAATAAATAAACAAGTTTCATGTGGAAGGTGTTACAAATTTATAATTTTAATTAAGTTAAGTCTTTGACAAAAGCAGAAGTGTAAAAGTAACGTCTTCAAAATCGAATTTACGAAATAATATCGAGTAGCGAAAAATAATAAAATTAATCACTTCGGGAGTTAGTGTTTGGTAATCACTTCGTCTGCAGTCGCTCAGTATCTATACTTACATCTAGCTATGTGAATTTTAAATGGTCTTTTGATTTTTACACTATGCAATATAAAATAAGTTAGTTACATATACTTAAAAGAAATTTTTTTCCTGTTCTTTATTGACAAGTCTTATTCGCATTACTTAGTAAGATTAATTTTTTATGGATGGAATCAAACTTATTAAATATTTAATATATTAAACTAATTGCAATAAACATTGAATTTAAATTGATGCTGCTTTAAACTTGATAATACTAAGATGATTACACATACTCCAAAATCGACGGTCGATAAGTTTCCGACATCATACATATATATTTTGATAAGCCTCTAATCGCATTTGCATAAATACATATTACTTTCATTGTCTGCTGAATATTGAATGGAACAGATGGTTTTAAGTCAAAACTGTATGAAATTATCGTCAATCACTTGTATTTCAATGATTTTCGAATAAATAGTATTTATTTTTTTATATATGAAATAAATAGTTGGCTAAAAAGAATTGTTATGTTGGAAAGCAATATTTTTGATAGGAAAATAGTTCTCGCGAACCAATGAAACACTTTTCATCACGGACCCAATCATCAAGACATAATTTTTATTAACTTTGACACTAAGTATTATTAACGCAAATGCATTGCATTTTCACTCCTACTATGATCAGATTTCGATTATCATTATCATTTACTTTATTAATATTTACTCCCTATACTTATTATTTATTACAAGCATTTATTTTATATTATGACGTCAAACGTTGAGCAATGACTGGCGGTCCTCATGATTAAGAATTGTTCTACAAGTTTTAAATGGCTAAGAGATTGGGCCCCTTAGTGCTTTATGTTAAAATATACCTCAATACATTGGAATAATGAAAGGAACACCGGATTTAATCAATTTTTTTTTATTCCTTAAAAAAAGCCTGCGAAGTACCCTTAAATGATCAAGAATTGCAGTGCCATGACTGTACATCCCTCTTCAAAGCCTAAAACTATTTACAGTATGCCGTAAAAACATAGTGAGGTTTAAAGTACTGTCTGTGATGAGCTCTCATTTCCGTCTTATCACTTTGTCCCTCCAAGTGAAAATATTTTTATAACTTTCGAAAACTCACTTCGAGCTAGAAGTCACCTTAGTTAAAAAATGAATTAGGCTCGAAAAAGTAATACTTTTCATTCGTACAAAAAAGGCACACTTTATCTGAGCAAGATAAAAAAAGCTGTACTACTTTTCACTTTTGATCTCATTTTCATCTCTTATAATAATCGCAGCATCTGACCCGATGCTACCATTCATCGGTTGCATTTCCGTGCATTAATTTCATTCAGTTGTTTTCGAGCCAGAGTCTCAATCCAAAAATGAAGTTATAAAGAATCGATTACGACGTAATTTAAAGCATCAGTGAAGGACATGTTTATTTACTGATCGTAAATTATCAAGAAAAGTGAGTATATTTATTGTACTGATGCTGCTAAATCATAATTAATCATTTCATTGATTGCATTATAAAAGAAATTATAAGCAATAAAACGCGTTGAAAGCTTTGGATTATATAGTAAATTTGCTATTACACTTCCAGAAACGAATATGAGTTCCAATATTGTCAGCTATCTCCTTCTTAGTCTCTATGTCGGTAAGTTATATGAATATTTTAAAGTACAAAAAACTGCTGAAAACTGCAATTATTTGTTCTAATATATATAAATTAAATAGTAATAATAATATATAAATAAGTTAAATAGTGACCAATCGATTAATGGTTATTTAAATTAAATAGTAATAATATAATTTTTAGGACTTACAGTTTTAAAAATAACCCAAGAGTTATGTAATAAGTTCCAGTAAAACATTTTCAAATTTCAATTATTCAAATTTCAAATGTAGGTATTTATAAATTTTTTATAAATCCCCTTCATTCAAAATTAATACTAAAAATTTTGTTTTTTTAATTAATAGACAAGAAGGTACTTTTTATGAATCACTTTAAAAACTTATTTACTATTTCGAATATTACTTATATATAGGGTGTTAAAAAACAGAACATAAAATATTAGATTCTATGTTATCGAATGTATTAATATAAAATTTTCATCTTGAGCAAAGGAATGATGAATACTTCCTTTACGTTTCATACACTTTTATCATAGAAAAATTGATTTAGCCATCTTCAAGTTACACATTTATATCGTATTTTATTCTTTTTTCCTAATAAAATTGTGTTTACAGCAAAACATACTTATTTTATATATTCTTAATTATCATATTTTTATTCTAGTAGGTAGAAGAAATACTTACAAAAAATCTATTTCATTAATTAACGTCTTTATGTTTATAAAAAAATATCCATATCTTTAACTATATTATAAGTATCTCAAAATACAAATAAAGTAAGATTTTATACATCAAAACCTGTCAATCTATTCTTCAAAATATTCAAAAGAACATTTTTGGCAATGACAACGTATGCCTTTTGTTGCTGTATAACATAGTGTAATTGGAATTTAAGTCCGTTGCAGTATATATAAAAATAAATAAATAAATTTAAAAAAAACTTGAAAAACAAAAAAACTTAAATATCTTCAAATTTACTATCAAATGTTTGTAACAAATATGCTCTCAAGATATAAAAATGATATTTGTATATTAAATTTAAAAAAAAATTAAAACAATTTTACTCGTAGCTGAGGTATGTAAATTTTTGTATTTTGTAGGTATTGTCATTTGTAAGTGTATTCATATATGTAAGTCTCTCGTCTTTTACACTTATAGGAACTATAAAAGCAGGCCGGATAATTGGCGGTTCCGCAGGTAACATCAGACAATATCCTTATCAAGTTTCGATACGCGCGAATGGTGAGAATCACTGTGGCGGAGCAATCATCAGTCAACTTCACATCTTAACGGCGGCTCATTGCATCGAAGACGTACTCATTCCTCCTTTCGATAATATAACGGTCCATACTGGCACAAGCAGCACCAAGTTCGCGGGACGTGTTCATAAAATTGCCAACATAATTGGCCACCCTGCATACGGTTATTCCCCGACACATCAACACGACATTGCAGTCATTACGGTATGTATTTATAAGCGAAGTGTTTTTTGGCTAATATTCTATTATGTTAGTAATTTTTTATTTGGTTGATTCACGACAATTTTTCTATCAATAGTTACCACATTGAGCCTATCTTTTAACTGATGCGAGTATCGAGTATTTTACTTATTTGGTCTGTAATGGTTGCTTAACAAATCGAAAAACTTAAAAGAAAATTTAATTGCACACGATTTTATCAAAAAGCATAAAAATCAAATAACATTAGTGTCCGTATAATGTAAGATAAATTTGTAGTCCTTTTTTGTACCGTAGGCAGTTGAACTTTATGTCCGCGTAGCTTATTTTTCGATATAGTAGGTTCTTTGCCACTGAATTATTTTGTTGAATGGATAGACAGGACATAATTCAGAGACGGGACAGAGAGGAGTGATAACTATAATAAGATGGCATTATTGTATGAATTTGTTATTTCAGAACAAATTTTTAACCAAATATATAGATAGAGATTAATTTTTGGGGAAAATACTCCTCGATAAGAATGTACGGTCTATGTGAATCCATTTTCATATTGTTATATAGTATTTTCATATTGGATATTTATCACCAAAATTTTCGACGACCAAAGTCTCTGTGTGAATTGTGATGGAATTTCATGAAATTAGAACCACGTTAAGTTTACATCATCACCGAGATGCTAGCAGAGTTTTTTCCAAAAATTAATCTCTATTTTTGTATATTTCGTTAAATGCAAAAATCGGTAGGGTAGGAATACTTTCGACCCTTGCTCAGGTCTTTAAACATTTTTATAGAAATTGAAAATGAAACAACCAAATTTTTTTTAAGGGAAAATAATGTAGTGGATCAAGTGAACTGTTTTATTAAAATACTAATTAACTCTATATTTGTATTGTCGGATTATGCAGCTAGCCAAATCAATCGTATTTGATCAATACCAGAAGAAAATTGATCTTCCAACTCGAGACATTGAAGGCGGCGAATTAGCTGTCATCACAGGCTGGGGTTTCACTTCGTTCGAAACTTTAAATAATCCTACTCAGCTTCAAGCGGCTGAAATGTACCTTATGAAGAGCTCCGAATGCCAACAATACATGGCCCCTATGGAAATCCACGATGAACACATTTGCGCATACCACAAGGAAGGTGTTGGATCATGTATGGTACGAATGTCATTTTGTTGATTCATTTTTTCGAAAAACAATTACTTGATTAGGAAATTTTTGTACAGGGTGACAGTGGTGGTCCTTTGGTTGCTGACGGTAAAGTCGTTGGCATTACTTCCTGGGGTGTGCCATGTGCCAAAGGATATCCCGACGTGTACACCAAAGTTTATGCCTACAGGAGCTTCATCAGATCTGTCATGCGGAAATACATCGGTCATCGATGAAATTAAATGAATTTTTTATTCCTTATTTTGTTTTATTGATTGTCCGTGACACATTGTTATATTCATGTAGAAAGAATGATCAAATGATAAGAGTTTAAAAATAACTTATGATGTTAAGGGAGTGTGTTAATGTCGGAAAGATTCTAATCGATTTTGGCATTTAATTAAATGTATAAAAATAAAGATTAATTTTTGGAAAAAACTTTCTGCCAGCATTTTCATAAAGTTTTATCCATAATTCACAGAGAATTTTGTCTTCGAAAAGTTTTCGATGACAAAAATCTCTATAAATTATTGTGGATGGAATTTCATGAAACTGGAATTGCATATAGGCTTTGCATCATCACCGTGGAGCTGAAGAGAGTTGTTTTTAAAAAAATTAATCTCTATTTAGAAGAAGGGACAACTATTTTTTTTACATAAAATGATGAATCTATTTTGTGATAAGCAAAATACCTCTTCTTTAGTGGTACTATCTTATAGTTCCTAGTAGTATAATTTCTACTATGGAGAGACATAACAATTACTATTTACGTAAACATGCATTTTTATTTATACAAATAAAACCATTAATATGTAATTATTACACCTTAATTGATAAACAAATACTACATAGTTTACGCAATCAATAATTAACATTATTTTAATTGATAAAAACTTTAAACACTGCGAACGGGCCGGTGTGACGTCATAGTCTCGCCATTGAAAATCAACCTTTTTTTCTACTATGGCGAGACTATGACGTCACATCGGCCCGTTCGCGTTGTTTTTTGTTTTTATCAATTAAAATATGTTAATTATTGTTAATTATTGTTTACGTAAACTATGTAGTATTTGTTTATCAATTAAGGGGACGTCGGAGTCACTAAAAATTTAAATTTCCCGCCCTTACTACATCGAAATACCCACAAGGTTTTTCAAACTTTTCTCTTTAACAAATTAACCAATTGACTTGAAATTTTAGGAGATTATAGAATGATCATAAGTGAAGCGCGCTCAGCCCTGAAATTACCAATAAATTGCGTAAATATAATATTTTTAATTTGAAATATAATTGCAAAGTCAGAATCATGCCACCTCTTGGATTGAATTGAAATCAGCAAAAATTTGGTATTTTCTTCTCTAGCTTCTATATTATTTTAGTTTTCGAAAATTTCTGGGCAGAGCGCGTTCTATTTATGATCATTCTACCATCTCTAAAAGTTTCAACTGAATTGGTTAATTTGTTAAAGAGAAAAGTTTGAAAAACCTAATGTCGGTAAAACAGGCGACTCCGGCATCCCCTTAAGGTATATTAATTACATATTAATGGTTTGTTTGTATAAATAAACATGCATGTTTACGTATAAATAGACAATTGAGATTATCTCATCTCAAGTATAAACAAAACAATCCGCCAACGGGACGGGGTGACGTAATTGTTATGTCTCTCCATACTAGAAATTATACTACTGTTCTTTTTGAACTAGTTGGAAGAACGTTTATCTTCTATACAAGAAAAATGATTTATGAGGATTTATTCATTTCATCCTATTTTCTTTGTCCCTCCTTCCTTTGTGCATTATGAATATCTATTATGCAAAGTGTCATGTGAATTTATTACTTAGTTTTAGTGATAACTTTGATTAAGTCAGCATCGATAACTTCTGGTAATGTAGAGCTAGTACTCGGACGTTCAGTTTACTGATAAGGTCATACAAAGGATTTGATACACTCGAAAGACTTTTCAAGACTGATTTTTTTAAGTAAATGACCTTGAAAATTGATTTTGAAAAGTTATTTTTAAATAAGTACAATGATTTTACTATCTATAATACTACATTATGTGACAAGGGAGCCGAAGATTATTCCCGAGGGAATATAATCGACTTTTAGTCACATATATCTTATATACGGTATTTTATTTTTGACTGAACTGAGACCACTTTGTTGACAACCAAAGTATAAGTACTAAATGAGGGAACGTCTTTAAATATGCTGGGACGCAAGTGGTGGTGCGGGTGATGGTATCAGTTTTTGGTCATATTTTGTATAAAATATGGAAAAGCTTATAGATTAAAGCTATAATTTATTACTTGAAGGCCTGCGTTCAAGGAAGGAAGGAAAAGTCTCAAAAAGTCAATTATTATCAGATAGCAGCATGCACCCACATAGCACGATACGTTGGAGAAACGTTTCTAGAACGTTTCTTTGGAAACTTAGAAACGATTCTCTGAAAGTGGAAGAAACGTTTCAGAAACGTTTTAGAAACCTTGAAATGTCCGCTTTTGGTGTCTCAGGAAACGTTTTAGAAACGTTTGTAAAATGTTTCTTATACGTATGTGAATTATAAAGTTCCTTTGGTCACGTTGCAGAAACGTTTCAGAAACGGTTCACGTAAAACCTTGAAAAGAAAAACTTTAAAATCGACGAATAAATTTTAAAGTTTAGGGCTCGATGCCCATGGGTCGTATCATCCGGATAGTAACAC
>UELU01082763.1:2075-20534 GCA_900490025.1 Megastigmus dorsalis
GACTATGTGAGTAGAAATAGGGCTTAAGTGAGTAGAAATTGGGACATTCACCCTACTGTTATTATTTTTCAAAAGGGGGCGAATACCAATGTCCTGCTTCGAGCAAAGTCTAGGCGGGCATGGCTTCGATACATGATGGTGCAGAGCCCTTATATACCCAAAACACCCTGTATGCAATAGATGCACTAGACAGAGAGAGCATGAGACTGTGCGAGAGAGAAGCTTTCTTCTGTCCTTGTTACTCTAGTGTGTTCAAATGCAGGTATCCCCACTCTCATGCTTTCTTTGCCTTTACAATGACTTTTGGTTTTTACAATTTGTTCTTCAATTGTCGTGTTTGTCCTTATTTATAAATTGATAAATGTTATTAGTCGTCTTAATAATTAATAATTAATTGATAATAAACGATAGTTACAGTTAAAATGTTTAATCTATCAATTTGTTCTTATCATATCTTAACCAGTCTTGCATGAAATTATAACTACGATTGTTGTACATATTATTATAATAATCTATTAATATAATCATTAATATTTAACAGGGATTAATTAAATTATTGATATTATATATATATATATATTGTTTTTCATTAAAAAATATAAATGTTCTCGAATTTTACAAGTAATATCGAACGTGGAAATATTTACTAGAATTTGATTCGATAAATTAATAATTATAAATTGTTTATATGTGATTGTACAAAATAATGTAATTATTTCATTAACCCTTGCTATTATTAATTTTGAGAACAGCGTTGTATAATTACTTAACTCTGGCACATATTTTCATAACTAAATAAGTCTTATTTTATATGTTATTTATAATATAATATAACATTACAGGAAAATATTATTTTACTTGAAAGTTTAATAATTGGAAAGAATGTTATAGTGTTGTATGTCAAAAAATTCCGTTTAAAGAGTGTAGTTGAAATCTATAATTGTTTCTGATCTTTGATAATAATTATTAGAGAAAAGTAGAAATTTAGAAAATAATATTTTCCCATGTAAAAGAAAAATGATCTTAAAACTGCGTCTTTGAAAGATTCGGTTGTTTGTACTTGGTTATCTCTGATTTTTATGGCTCCCAGATGTGCGGCACTTGAGCAGTGTTGGGGCGTCACTTGGATTTTTCACAGGATCGTTTGGCTATACTATATAGATACTATTTAGTGACATTTGGAATTGAATGAAAATGCATATAACATTGCAATATATGTTGAGACAATTACTTGCAGGTACTCGGTGACTAAGTTGGCGATGCGTTATATGACGATTTGTTTTTAGGTGGGCAATTAGGCTGGGTTTTCCGTACTTATATAATTATCATAATTACCTTACCTGAAATATATTTTTATAATGCCTATTGTGTTCTTAAATGATATTTGAAATCTATATTTGTTTTTCGGCTGCCCGAGCTGTGAGTTCAAGCGGAATTAATTAAGTTAAAAAAAAAGGAATATTTCTTTTTAGCGCTAGCGATTCAACTTCTCCTTTATGTTCGGTAATGTAGGGATCACGGCCGAATTCTACTTTAACTACCGATGAGGGTCGATACAGATCCATACATGAAATTATCTATTATTAGACATGTTACGTATAAAGAGAAACATATTAGATACATCCATATATACATATGTAGTGCCAAATAATTATTTGAATAGAATTAAAAAGTAAACGGGACGTTACAGTTTTATTAGTATTAAAATTTATTAGGATATTTTGATTATAAAATAGCTAGCTAACAGTTTAATAATTGTTTGTATATCTTCGAAACATTACGGCTAAAAATATACAAGAAGGATTTTACCTTAAAACTGTCTTCCTAGTCGAAGAAATATCGTGGGAGGATGTGCCAAAAGGGCGTTTAAAGTTTAAAGACTCTATTTTAAGATGCTTTTAGTAAAATTGCAACGCGATTTTTTCACTGTGATATTTCCGTTAAAACTTAACATATGAAAAACGTTCTTGTCAAATTCATTTTAAGGATAGATAGAAGTAAGATAAAAAGCAAGAAGATACATGAATAACGTATAAAATATTGAATAGCTTAAATCGAATAAAATACTTATTAGAGTATTAGAAATAAACCACAATAGAATGTAAAAAAAAATTATTCTTTTAAGTATAATTAAGAAAACTAAATATCCCAAAAGTTATCCAGAAGAAGGAAAGAAATCCAAAAGTAGCACTTATAGTTCCGCATCGTAGTATGTCGATCGAATTATTACGCAAGAAAAGAAAAAGGAAAAGAGGCGCGCGAGGCGAAAAAACGAAGGAGCAAGAAAAGGAACCGAGGCGCGAAGTTGACGCGTCGAGCAGTCTCGCGCTGCGGGGTATGTTGGACGTTATTTCAGCCGAGCGAGAGGAGCTAGAAAATTGTGAGGAAAGAGAAAATGGAAGAGAGAGAGAGAGAGAGAGAGAAATAACGGGAGTATGAGACACGGAAGTGTAAAAGGCAGAGGAAGAAAATAAAATGGACTAGGGCAGTGATAAAAAGAGATAAAAATCACGGGTGGAAGAGGGAGGTCTATTGTGAGGTAGGCTAGAAAAAAGTAAGAGAGAGAAAAAAGAAGGCTGGAGCAATTTTTCGCTGTGTTGTCATCTTTATACCGCTCTTGGCTCCGATTTGCCTAACGGTTGCATGCGACATAGCAAGATACAACTTACGCAAGCCGTAGCTTTAAGATAACTACTAACGCCTTTAAACTTGGATTTCTCGCGATCTCCCACCCCTTCTCTCCACCTCTTTTTTGTCCCTCACTCCATCTTTCGTCTTCGTTTTCTCCCTCTCCTTTCTCTTCACCTTTGTCGAGCTTCTTCTCTCTTTCCCTGGAATTTTTCCTCGAGAGACACTTGCCCCCCGGAATTGAATTTTTCATGCGAAAGTCGATGTGCACTTACTTTTCCTTTTGATAATGCCGTACTTTATTAATCGGACGTGCCTAGCCCCGGATGTCGACTTATTTTACTCTCGTTGAATTCCTCGCTACGAGTTTTAATTATTAATTAATTTCGTAATTACATCTTTAACAAAGACACAGTTCTCCTACGTTTTTTCCTCATTCGGAAAAGGATTTTCTTTTAAAGCATGCTCGGCTCGCAAGGGATGTCGATTGTCTTTCCGTTGTTGACTCTTTCTCTGCCTTGTGAACCCGGATTAAATTCTGATTTAATTTTTCTTTTGTACTTTGGAAGAACTAATTAGATTAGAATTTCAGACTGGTGGTAAAATGATGATTTGTGCACGAATAAATCTTATTGTCAGTTTACGCTAAGAAATATTGAAAAAGTTTTTTAGTCGAAATTTAAAATTAATGAAAAGCAGATGATTGCGGTCACGAATTAATTAATGCTCGCGTTTATGTCGTGGTTTATATCCATTTTTAAACTTAATTATTTCCAAGTACACAAAAATCGACTTGTTAGTTAATTAAATATTTAAAAAGTATTTCATTAAAAATAATATTATTAACTTATTAATTAAATAGTGTAAGATATCAAAGAACAGTTATTGATTTTCGGAAGACATCAAACATATTATAATAAACAAATAAAACGTAATACGTTATTAAATGATAAAACATCTACATTGTCTTAGATTTCATATAAGTCACGATACAAATTTTTAATAAATAAAAAAAATACTTTTTCAAGTTATACAAAAAGCAGCTCCGCAGCGAGCTCAGAATGAAATGAAATCTTCAGATAAGACGTACAAAACCTTACTCATGGTTTGGAGTATAAAAACTATTTACAACATATTCAATGCAATTATCAAAGCAGTTTTTGACAAAAGTAATGATAAATTAATTTTAATAGATGGTGCAGAAAGATGTGGCAAAAGTTATTTCTTATTACTCTAATTTTATATTTAATTAAAAATAATAAAACAATTTACTTGTAGTCTGGACTGGAATTGCAGCAAAGCTTTTACATGAAGGTCGAACAGTTCATTCAGCTTTAAATTAAATTACCTCTGAACGTAACAGAACAATCTTCAATTAACGTTTTACCCAAGACCGATTCAGGAAATTCAATTGAAGATTTAAGTATTATAATTTGAAATGAAATAACTATATGGCTTATTAGTATTCTCTTGATTCAGTATATAAGGTTAAAGTAAAGAATATGTAAGTATTGATACAATTAACTAAGAAAATGTGATGAATGAAATTCCAATAGAATTTTTAAATTCTCTAACACCAAATGAACTGCACGTCATGAATTAGTGTTGAAAGTAAAAGCAGTAATGATATTATTAGGAAATCCCAATTTATAAAATGGGCTTTATAACGGTACTAAATTAACGCTTAAAGAACTGAAGTAATACATAATTTTAGTAGAAATAATTACTGGTAAAAATATTGGACATAACGTCATGATATATCAAAATACTAAAATAGAATTTTTCAATTGCGAAAATTCATAACCGATAGGTATTTGTACAATGAAAAACATAAATATACTCAATTCTGTTTTATATTTTTTATATCTTGCTAAACGCCCCTTGAAGTTTTTTAAATTATACTGCATGTTTGTAAACAGATTCCAAAAAGTGATTTAAACCCTTACATATTTAGAAAGGATGTAATCGATAAATGACAGAATCAACCCTAACAAACGCAGAGAGTAATTAAATTTACATGCAAAATAAAAATACAAAGATGTAAAAAGAATAAGGGGCGGATTAGGGTTGGGTTGACTGAAACGGTAACACTACTCTAGCGGTCGAAAAAAAGCCTAATTTTGGCAATTTATTTTGTGAGTGTGGGAAAAGGAATAGTATTTCTTTTTAGAGGGTTCATTTAACACATATTGAAATATGAAAAAAATATTTTTTATTATCTTTTTAATGTAAAATGGAGGCAATACAGCTAATCTCCAGAAAAATGTTTTTTGACAGGTGCTCTGCAGGCGAACCTAATTTCTCGGAAACTATGAGGGCTGGACCAACAAAACGAAATTTTTTTAAAATTATATTATTATCTAGAGAAGTCCGTAAAATTTGCTTTTTATTTTAATTTTTGTAGAAATGGTGCACTTTTGAACAAAACGTATGAATTTCTGGCCAAAAAAGAGCATTAAATTGTTTATAAAAAAGGCAATTTACATCAAATCAAAAAACGACTACGTACTTCTTAAGAGAATCTACTTGTGAAGCTTCTGTAAATATTACTAGTCGATCCATGCAATGATGTTAAAGTAATTTGTTCGCTCAGTTTGAAAAAAGCCGTTTCGGGAAAAACGTGTTTAAAGTTTTAGGAGCACTTAAATCAGCACTTATCCTGCTCGGTGCGCGCTCCGAGGCACTGCGGCAAAATTGAGAATTGAATCTTTTAAACATTTTTTTTCTATATTAAACCAACTGGATATTGTTTTCATGAGCCTAAAGTATTGTTTAAACCGAAAAAGAAATCAATTTTCTGAAAATTCTAGAGTGGTGTTACCGCTTAAGATTCACTTGGGGGTTCACTAGGGTTCAAGAGTAGGAAAAAATAGGGGGTCACCTTAAAAGGGCTTACACACTAATTAAGGTAAGTCAAGGACGGATAGAGACACGGAGGACGGACGGACGGAAGGAAATCGGATGGAAAAAGATTGAGTTTATTATTTATAATGAAAGGTTGTAAAATATTGGGTTTCAATTGGAGTAATATTCTCACTCAAAGCTAACTCGAATAAGTACAAATTAATCCAATCATCCCATACGAGTGCAATTTGCTTGAAAATAAATGACCCTCTTGAAAAAGTTTTATTAAAAAATTTGAACTTAAAATTTCAAAAGCATCGATCGACCAAATATGCAAAAAATCCACCAAGGGAGAGAGGAAACTTGAAGCAAGTCCTTGAAGAACTAATTTAAATTAGAAATTTTTTTCGCCCCACAGACCAATCTCAACTCCGCAAATAATGCAACATCCCGAAAAAGCATATAAATTCACTCGCAAAGGGATTCTGCATTGAACAATCGCTCTAATCATTGCAGCGTAAACAAATCCCAGAGAGCAACCATCAATTCTGGCAAGGCTGAAAATCCAACCGCGAAGCGCGTCTGCGACGCGCTCCTCGCGCACATCTGATTACATTATTACCAGGCGATCGCATATCGTGAGCCCTCGAGCGGCCGATTTTGCACTAGTCGCGGAGGAAGGGACCCCAGCTATCCACAAAGGGCTTAATTAGCGATATGAAAACCCGCGGAGCCGGCGCCCCTAATTAAGTAGACGTATATACCGAGCCGCAGAGTATCCGATGTCTCTCGTTGAACGTACTGCCACTCGGCGTGTCTACTCCTCCTCCTCCTCTTTCTCTCTCCTTTACCACGTTTGGGGTGCTCCCATTCTCTCTCACCCCTCCCACCCTCTCTCTCTCTCTCTCTCTCTCTCTCGCTCTCTTTCGCGCTAACTATCTCTATTACTTCAGCGCGTGTGTGCGACATACCGTGTGAGACTGTCAGGATGGAATTTCAAGGGGAGAGAATTTTCACGTGTGGAGAATAGCGGACACATTTTCGAGGTGAAATGGTTGTACCATTTAGTGTTGGGTGTACTTTGATGGTACGGGCATCGTTTTATAAATGTTTTATAAATTTGAGGACAATGACTCGGTTTTGAATTTCAACATTTACGACATTTAGTTAATCTTGCAGGTTAAATGTCTTCATTGCATAAAAAACTAAAACCTTATACGAAACCCACAGCAAATATATATGTACGTAGTTTTAAGTAATATATAATTCATAAATAAATTAAGCCATAATATTTGTTCTTTTAAATTTATATTTTTAAAATTAATACGAACTATGCAATACATTTTAATTAGCGATTTTTTCTATTATAGGTAAATGAAAACTATTTTAAAAAAACGGCTCAGTATCAGTTTTTTAAAAAAGTCAAGTTGTGTAGAAAATGAGAAAATTATGTAATAAAATCAGTTCGCGGGAAAAAACGCGTTAAAAATCGTTTTTAAAGAAATATCGTTTTTTGAAAATTGTGACTTAAATAAGAATTTATTAATATTAAGTACGTGAAAAAACTATTCTCTTTAATCTATTTAAGAATACATAAAAATAAGTTTAGGTAAAAAAGCAAGCTTGTCTATATTATACCTTTTAGTATTTTTACTTAATATTTTGTAGGAAATAAAAAGATACAAATTAGTGTTTCATTTATAATCATATAATGGCTATAATATAGCCATAAGATGGTCAATAGTCCACCAGAGTTGTGTTTTTGTTGTTTATATTTATGTAGGGGTACCAACAATATTTTTTTTTAATATTATACCGTCAATTTGTTCTGTTATTGTCAAGTAGTTTACCTTCAAAATTAACTATGTCATTCCCGCCGCACATTCCTCTTCAAAGTTTTTTATAAGGAAGCAAAATGTTCGTTTTTAATATTATTTTTAAAACATTTTCCTTATTCTGTTTATGACTCTTATTTTGCTCTTCTTATGTACTTTTTTATTTATTGTGGATATAAAACTTATTTCTTGAATACAAAGAAAAAGACATTGAAAATCTTATGAAACTAATTTTGGCAACCGTCAAAAGATTAACTAGCTCAAAATTCACTGAATATATGTAACCAATTAAAAACTATTTTACGTATAACCTGACATTTAAAACCGGAATCGGGTTAAATACTATATGAATTAATAATTTTTTATAGACTGTTATAATTCAAGTTTTATAAGCCCTGCAACGCGTAAAACGATCCCCATCGTTTTTTCGTTTCACGATTAATTCAAATTTCAGACGATAATTTCAACTCCGCCGACTTGAAAACTACAAATTTATCCAGCTACATTGCATTCTTGATATCGCGAGTTTACGTACAGCAGCACCACCTGGTATAAGTACATATAACGCTATACTCGTCATAATGTATATGTGTATACATAGATGAGTGTTTACTTTGAAATTTTCCGAGTCGCCGGGTGACGTTGCATGGATAAGTGAACACAGAGTATAATTCATGCTCTTCGTGCTGAGAATTGCTGTTTTAGAGGATAAATATCTGTTGGTCTTTGACGCACCGCTGCAAACATTGTGCAACGCGATACAAGGACTTGCGTCGGTCTTTCTTTCGCTTTAGCTCTCGTTGAAGAATAACATGTGAGTTTCAAGATAATTTATAATTTAGTAAGCACTTGCAAAAATTTTTATTGTTACTTTAGTTGAAACAAATGCACGAGTTTCGTAAATGTACGCCCAAATAAGGATTTACGTATATACAGATATAACCTCTTTAAAATATCTACCTGGATTTCCAGTTGGAATCCAGGTGGATGTGACTAGAATTCCAATTTGTTTAACTAAGCATAAAATGAGATTCCACCCCCACCACATCAAAAAATATTGTTTGTATCTCGGACACGAAATTTCCACTCGTATGTGATGATAAATCATCATTATCAAGAACTTCCTGTGCTGATTGTTTCCCCTGATAATATCGCCGAATTCTTTATGATTCTCCAATATTAGGTATTGATTGTTCAAGTACTGTCATGTTTTTCGATAAAAATATAAAAAGTAAACATGTGAAATGAAAAAATTTCGGATATCTCGCAATAAAACTTGTGATTAATTACTACTGTTCAGAGATGCGAGATAAGTCACGTATTTGTGTATAAGTGTTGAAAAACTGACTGCGTATATAAAAAAAAATGATAAATTATGTATTTTTTGTAAATTTTATTGTACATTATTATACTTATTTCGTTTTTAAAGCTACTTTTAGTAATTTATTACATTCTTTTACATTAATTAATTTATTACAAACACGAAAATAAAATATTTAACAGTACAAAACATATGACAGTAAACAGCTATTTCAAATTTTCTATATTTAAATATTTTAAACTGTTGCCTCTTTGCTAAATATAGCACAGCATAAATATAATTGTTAACATATAAGTAAAGTCACAAGCGACTAACGTTCCAAACAGCCTTTTCCTCGACAAAACTCGCATTCGTAAATCCATCTAATCAAATGAAACGGACAAGAGTTTGTACTTAAGGTCAGATAGATACGTTATATTCAATGAGTCCCTTAACGCGTCGCACAAAGCTTCTTTCGTACTCTTGAAGACACAACAAAAAGTAGAGAGAGAGAGAGAGAGAGAGAGAGGGGGGGGGGTGAGAGTAAGCGGTGCAGGGTCGTTAAAGTACGCGTGCGAGAAACATCAAAGGCGGAAAAGAAAGCCTCGACTCGGTACTCCTCTTGTATTGCTCGGTGGAGAGTCTCGAATCGAGTGCAAAGACAATAAATCGAGCGCTCACGCGTCTTGTCGCAACAGCAGCGCGCCAGTAGCAGTGGTGCGCGTTTCCCAGGGCTAACCGAATGTACTTGCACTTCCGATTCAACAGGTGTCATCCGACATTCACACAGAGTGAGAGAGAGAAAGAGAATTGACGTGCGACGGCCACAGTCGCGCCGATGTGAACTACTCTGACGGGAGAGAGAACGAGAGAGAGAGAGAGAGAGAGAGAGAGAGAGAGAGAAGAGGGAGGCACGTGCGATTAATGCGTGTGCACGCGCGTGTTTGCATGCTTGCCTCCACCTCTTTCTCTCTTCGACTTCTTATTATTTCTGGTTCTTGGCGACGAGGATTGTGTCAAGGGTCGAGTGTTCAGAGAATTCGACGATGATTGCGAGAGCTTCTTTGATTCACATGTTTTTTTTTTCGGATACGAAGCTTGTAACTTATACGATACCAAGATCTACATGCATGAGTTTGCACTTTGGTTTTAAGTTGGAGTAGAAAGGTTTTGTTAACGTCAACATGTAAAATTGTATAGATCTTGCATAAAGAGTCTCTCACTCCTATATAAATCCACTTTTCATGGTACCTCGAATTTCCAGTAGCTATTCATAGTAATTATACTTTCTATGTTTAAGGACAGGTGCTAGAGTCGGAAACGTTCCCGCGCTGACGATTTTTGCATTTATTAAAACATAAAAAAGATAGAGACTATAATGTTTGAAAAAAAAACTCTCTGTTAATGCCTGGATAATGATCTAAACATTACCTGGTTCTAGTTCCATGAAATTCCATTCACAATTCACAGAGATTTTTGTCGTCGATAATTTTGGAGATAAAAATCGCTGTGAATTATGAAGGATGAAATTTCATGGAACCCGAAGCACTTAATGGTTAGACCATTACCAAGGTCTTAACAGAGAGTTTTAAAAAAAAGCTCTATCTTTATATATTTCGTTTAATTCAAGAACAGATAAAGTATAACTATAGCATATCCTCTGAAAGACCTCTAAAAGTAGAATAATCAAATTTCCCATTATTATTATGACCCTTAAAAAAAAATGTTTGTCGATATAGGATAAAACATATAAAAAAGGAATAGAAACCGAGTATATTCCACTTGGACTTGGACTAAAAGTTTCGAGAATAATTCTCTCAGTGTACAAACCTTAATTTATTATATATTTATAATGTACAGTCTTTATTTACTACCGTACGCAACAAATAGACATTTTGTAAGTTCAAAGATCCGATTTCAAATCAGTTAAACCATATAAAAAATACTCTTGCTTCTAATTTCTAAGTAAATCAGTTAAATGAAAACTTTTTGAATAAAAAGGAGTTAAGAGAATAGTAAACTTAGAAACTAGTTAAACAATGTTTCATTGCGTAGAGAGTAGTAAAGTGAAGTTTTAGTAGAATGGAAATTAGTAATCAAAGAGATTTAACTGTCTTTCTTGAGATTGATGTTTCTTAACACTTTAAGTTCGTAGTTAGGAGGACGCAAATTTCTATGAGGATGGGTTATTCAAATAAAGTGTTTACGGAACATTATAAAACATTTTCGAAAAAATAATTAGAAATGTTTATGTTTTATGCAATACAAAAATTACTCACAAGTGGCAGCAAGCAGTTGAGGTAAGTATTTCTTCCAGAAGGCACACTGCCTTACACGGGGACCGTACCCGATTTCCGTCGTGTTGGTATCGAGCGTCAGATACTCTTTCTTCGACGCCGTGTGCACCGGCCATTGTACCTCCGTCCAGGAAGATCCGTCGTCGCCCATATTAGGGTCACTGTAAAAATTCATTCAGTTGTACCAATTGCTAATGTGTTTATTTTTTAGGTTAAGAGAGCTGCCGAAAATGAAGAGCATGCTGGAACTCAATTTATATTTCGAATCTCGGTACTTTGGGCAAAAAGAAAATAGGTCGTGTCCTTTTTGTTCTTTTGATTAAACAAAAATGAAAGTGGATGAAAATTCTGTCCATATTCTTCCGTACCCAGAAATAAAAGTTAAAATTCTGTACTCAGTCATGACGTCAAGCTACATCAAAATGTGTGAAAGAAAATACAGCATTTTCCAGTGTACCTCATTTAATGTTTAAAATTACTACATTTATTAATATGGATTTACATTTTATTTTTATTTCCTTACGAAGTCCTAATTATTATTTATACTACTAATTAAACTATTAGACAGAACTTTTTCGTTTTCATTCTTTTAATTCTTCATAATTTCCTTTTATTTCAAACAGAATTTAATAACGAATTAAGTGTTTTGAAAGATTGAAACATCGAACAATTTTTTTTAGAACCAAACAAATTTAATAAAACTGCATTTTCATGAAAAGGAGGCCTTCTCCCAGGGGGGTAAAAAAAGTTTTTTCAACGGTTTGAAGTTGCATATGCTTATATGTGTGGCCGTAATAGAGGAGGTGAAACGTCGGCGCCTGCGGCGTTTAGCTACGTCAAAAATAATGCAGTGCCCAACTTTGCAAGCATGAATATATACAATTTCAAACTTTTCAAAGAAACTTCTTTGATCCTTGCTAAAGACGCTAAAAGCGGCATTTCGTAAGATTCGCTGGAATACGTCGGGCATCAGAACAACGAAATAAACAATTTCAATAGAAACGAGTTAAATTTCATTTCTATTTTTTTAGATAGTTATATTTTTTTTTTCATTTTAGTTTTACATCAAATAAAGCACTATAATTTTAAAATTGTTATGACAATTTTAATGAATATAGCTAAGTTCATAAAAATTACAAAAAATTCTATTCCATTCAAAACGTATCTTGAAAATATTATTTTACAATTACCACATTATTTATTGCTTGAATTAATAGTTGAATAACCTACGAGTATAGATAAAAATAGGTAGAGTATTTTTAAGATTAGTTATTAATCTGAAGAAAGGGGATGAAAATGCAGTGGCCGCGTGTAAAGGTGCGAAAGTGACATGGATGCGCAAAAGTATTCTTACCCAGTTTTTGCAAAGTTTGCCCAGTATCTCATCATCCTCTTAGACAAGTGCACCTCTTCGTGCGTGTAGCCCTTAGTAGGGTCAAGTGGCTCGCCGAAAATGTAGCTGATTTCGTCGGCGTGCATTACACCTGTCCACCTTGGCCATGGATTGTTGACGGACCTGCAGATAATTATTACGTTAACTATTTTTAAAATTCCTACTTCTTTTTTCTTAATTGCTGATATCAAATAATACGCTCATGTTGTGATATTTATTTTATACGTAATTCCGACTTGTCGACTTGCTCGCTTTGTTCTGCAATCAGGAGGAACATATGGCCAAGTCCATAAAAATATCATAATATAAAGGATAAAATAATCTTCCTGGACGGATATAACATGATCAATACATACGGCGTCGAAGAAAAAGTACCTGACGCTCGATACCAGCACTACGGTCCCTTTGGAAGAAATACTTACTTCAACTGCTGGCTGCTACTTGTAACTTATTTCCATTAAATTATACATTATAAAATAACATGAAACAATAACTAATCCTCTTTTAAAAATTCAATATTTATGAAAACGTGCCGTGTATATACATATATATATATATCCATATCTACCTGTACATATATGTATTCAAGGACCGACCCTGTACAAAGGACCTTGCACACATCTTATGGGAAACTGGAGCTTCATCTAATAGCCTGAAAATGCAGTATAATATAGCTTATAATATCCCAATAAAAAGTCTCCATGGGCACAAAGCCCGCAAAAGGTCAGTTTTAGAAACACAAAGTGTCAAACATCTGATTTTATATGGGACAATATATATCTACATAAAATCCTTTAATTTTTAATACTTTGGTAACTAGAAAGTTTTAAAAGACTTTGACCATTAATTGTTTCATTAAGTGCCCAAAAACATTCATCATGGCCCATAACTAAAATTACTGAAAATATAGTATAATATATTATCTTATTAAATTAAACATTATATAATAGTGCTATTGTTCAGTGGTCGGACAGGAAATGTTCAGTCAGTCTATGACGTCAGACTCTACTCGATGTAGATGAATCATTGTGGACCATTGTGTGGGGGTAGTTGGGAGTATGTATGTGTATGTGTGTGCGTGTTTAGGTGTATATGCGTCCGTTTGTGCGCGTGTATGCGTGTTTGTTAGTATGTCTGTGTATGTATGTGTGATTGTGTGTGTGCATGTGTATAATTGAAAATTCTGTATTTTTTTTTAATTAAAATTGCATTCCAGTGAATGCTGGCTTTATCCAAGCAAACGTAAGCGAGCGAGGATTGCAGCTAATAGTTTATCATTTGATGATCGAAACTTGTAATGGACACATGGTCGAAAAATGTATATTTTCCGAAATATTAGGAGTTAAATGACGTTATATAGATATAGTGTACAATATAAAATCAGGTATTTGACTCTCTGTATCTGAGAAAGTAGCCTTTTTTGAGCGTTATGCTCGTGGAGACTTTTGATCGGGATATCATAAGGTAAATTATACTACTTTTTCAGTCAATTCGATTAGGCTCCACTTTTCCATAAGTTGTATGCCAGGTCCTTTTTACCGTTAGCATTGTTTTGGTCGCTTGATGCACAATTCAACTCTGCCTTAGAGTCCTTTTTAGTTCATGTAATAAATAGTATATTATGCACACGCTGAAAGTGCCCGATTTCTATGGTTTACAAGAAGAAAACTAAAACAAAAAGTCGAGCTTTGCTGACCTTAAAAAAAATAGGATTCGATACGTGTGCGCAAAACAGATGCACTTAACACAGGTGATTGTTGTCACCTTTGCTTCCGCTTTTTATTAATTTACACCCGCGCCAGACACCCCTGCTTTGTGCACTTGTATCGGAAATAACTATTTTAGTGAACTTGAAAACGTATACAATAGACAATATAGATATTCTGTTAGAGATATAGAATTGACAAGTGTAACTGCGTGAATATAGGAACGCTATATGTTCTCTGCTATGTAATGCGAGACGATACGCCGATGCTCTAACGTTGGATCTTAGAGGGAGCTGTGCGCGACGCCTTGAGTCCCCACTCACTTTGCGTTGATCGCTCGTCGAAGTCGGATGTACCTTTCCTAGTTTTACTTATAATAAAAACCTATTTCCACTACTGTGAAACTACATTTATGTAACAGGTTATAGGCCCAGTCACCCAGTCTGTTTAAAATGGAAAGGACAATAAATAAAAAAAAATTTTGAACTAAGCCAAACTACAGTGCAAAATTGCAAAAGTATTAAAAATGGAAAGCGATCTATTGAAAATTGCAAAACTGAAGAATCTTGAAAATTGGAGTGTGCCGCACAGATAACACAATACAACAAAGACTTGAAAGATTTTAATAAAAAAGATGGTGTTGCTCAAAAATTCATAGTGACTTCAATTAAAAGGCAACCGATAACACACATTCTTAATTGTAAGACAGGAAAAGAAATGTGGGATAAACTCCATGCTATTTATGAAAATAAAACTGATGCAAGTGTTCACGTGCTACATCAAAAATGGTTCAGTTTCAAGAAAGAACCCAACGACGACATAGCAACTCATATTTCCAAGATCGAAGACCTGTATCATACTTTAAAAGGGCTAAATGAGAATATATCTAAGAGTATGTTGATAACAAAAATACTTATGACTCTTCCCTCGAATTTTAATCATTTTCGATCGGCTTGGGATTCGGCTGCAACCGATCAAAAAACGTTAGAAAATTTAACCTCTCGCCTAGTAATGGAAGAGACGCGAATATCCGTTGAAGAAAATTCGGAGAATAGTGCCCTTGTAGCTGATACTAAAAAACATTCATCATGGAAAAATACAAGCAAATCGATTAATAGATATAAAGAACATAAACAAAATGAAATAAGTGAACACGACGATGCTAAAAACAAATCAAAACAAACGAAGTACTGGAATTGTGAAAAGGTCGGGCACACGCGACGCGACTGTTGGTATCTTCCAGGAAACTCTCGGCCTGCGAATTGGAATTCACGACTCACTAACAACAACAAATCGTCGTAGGACAACGACGCACTGGTAGGAGAACTGCTAATCTCATCGAGTGGGGGTAATTCGCCAACAGCTTGGTTTCTTGATTCTGGAGCATCGCAGCACATTTCCAGCCAGCGAGAATATTTTACTTCGCTTGAGCGTACTGATCGGCTGCCGATTCGCTTGGAGACGGACATCTACTATATGCGGAAGGTATAGGTCGCATTGATGTATAGCATATATAATGGAAACATATGGGTTAAAAAGTTTTTATCAAATGTTCTTTACGTGCCGGAACTAAAATATAATCTCTCTTCTATGGGAGCAGCGCTCACTAAAAATATGAGTTTTGAATCGAATAAAACTAAATGTACCTTTTATAAAGATAATAAAATCGCGGTAGTGGGAGAAAAATCCGAAAATAAAAATTTATTTACAATGAAAATAAAAGTCGATAAAAAGATAGAAAATTTGTATTTTGCTAGGCTTTGCAGGTGTGATACGAGCGTCTAGCCCACCAAAACTTCCCACATGTTAAGAGTTTTCTAAAAAAATAATAATATTAAGGTAAGTGAATCGACTCAGTTCTGTGATGCTTGTGCTCTCGGTAAAATGCATAGAAATCCCTTCCCATCGAGCGAAAATCGTACATCTAGAGCAGGTGAAATTATACACTTTGACTTATGCGGCCCGATGGAAACGAATTCTATCGGTGGCTCTAGATATTTCCTACTATTCAAAGACGATTATTCGCAGTATGTTACTCTTTACTTTCTTAAGCATAAAAGCGAAGTCAAAAACTGTTTTATTAATTATATGCAGCGCTTAGAAAAAGAAACTACATGAAAATAAATATTTTAAAAACTGATAACGGCTTAGAATATATTAATAAAGAGTTAAGCGAGATACTTTTTAAAAATGGAATCAAGCATCAAAGAACTGTGGTAGACACACCTCAACAAAACGGCAAAGTAGAACGCGAGAATCGCACGCTCGTGGAAGCGGCGCGCACGATGTTACTTTTTAAGAAATTACCAAAAAATCTTTGGGCTGAGGCCATAAATACAACAGCATAATATGTACTCAATAGAAGTAGAAAAACTAGCATTCCAAACAAGACTCCATATGAGTTTTGGCATGGAAAGAAATGTAATTTTGAATATTGGAAAATTTTTGGTACCGAAGTCTATGCACACATTAATAGAAATCATAGGCAAAAGTGGAATGCAAAATCTAAAATCGGAATTTTTGTTGGCTATGACATTTGTACGAAAGGCTATAGAATATTAATTTCTGAAAAGAATAAGATTGAGAAAGATAGAGATGTTTTGTTTAAAAATAAATTTAAATCTACTATTATAGAGAACAATGATAATGAGTATGATTTTTGTATATTTGAATCACCTTTCGAAATTAATCAATATGAACAAGTACAAGTTAATAATATGGAAATAGAAAATGATATAGCAAACAATGTAGATATTCAAAACAATATAGCAAACGATATAAATAATGAAAACCATGCAGCAAATAAACAATATAGAAAATGAAAATGAAATAAATCAAAACATGATAGAGCCTGAACAGGCAAATGAACCTAGATACAATTTGCGAGATCGAAGAAACGTACAGCCACCGGACCGTGGTGATATAGTAAATAATTATATATTTGATTTCGAACGCATTGAAGATTTGTTTATCGCAGATTTTGATGAACCATTGAATTATAAACAAGCAATAAATAACGAAAAATCTCAAGCTTGGACAAAAACTATGGACGAAGAGATTTTAGCACTTAATAAAAATAAAACTTGGATTTTGGTGAATCCACCGCCTAAAGCTAAAGTACTATCTAATCGATGGTTTTATAAAATAAAAAATGGTTCAAATGAAAATAATATAAGGTATAGAGCTAGATTAGTTATTAAAAGCTTTCTTTAAAAGAAAGATGGAGACTATAAAGAAATATTTAGCCCTGTGGCAAGATATAATTCGATTCGAATTTTCTTAGCTATAAGTACTTCACAAAACATGCACTGCATGCAATTTGATGTAAAATCAGCCTTTTTGAATGGCGAACTAAAAGAAACCGTATATATGAACCAACTAGAAGGTTTCGAAGACAGATCAAATAAAATATGTCTATTAAAAAAGTGTTTGTACGGACTGAAACAGTCAGCTAGATGTTGGACCGCAAAATTTGTAAAATGTTAAGAAAAATTCGATTTATATCCAACTGATGGAGATCCTTGCGTTTTTACGAGTAAAGGCGATAAAGAAAAACTTATTTTAATAATATACGTTGATGACGGAGCAATTGCTTCTAAAAATAAAGAAAGAGTATTTTTGTTCCTAAAATATCTCGAAAAGAATTTTGAAATAACTTTTAATCCTTTAAAAACATTTTTAGGTATGGAAATTAATCTTTTATCAAATGATTCAATGCTTGTACATCAAAAAACATATGCTAAAAAGATCTTTAACAAATTTAATTTGGATAGTGCCAATAATGTACGTATACCAAAAAGCTGACCCAAATAGCATTTACACCATTTTTGAAAATTGTGAGGAGGAAAGTGCAAGCAATGTTCCTTATAAAGAAGCTATAGGTAGCCTCATATTCTTCGCGACTGTAACTCGTCCAGACATTGCATTTGCAGTGGGAGTGTTGAGTCGATATGCCGAAAAACCATCGAAAATTCATTGGAACGCGATAAAAAGAGTGATTAAATATATAAAAGGAACGACAGGATATGGTCTAATTTATAAAAATAACAATGATTGTACAAAAATATTAACATTTAGTGATGCGGATTATGCAAGTGACCACAAATCGCGAAAATCAGTCTCTGGTTATATTGTAAAATTAGGCGATAGTCTTGTAACTTGGGGATCTAAAAAACAGAGCACGATTGCTCTTTCTACCACCGAGTCTGAATTCATAGCCGCATGCACTACTGTGCAAGAAGTGATTTGGACCGAACGATTAATTAAAGATCTATGTAACATTTGCAAAATACCTATTTTATGTGTCGACAATCAGAGCGCGATACAAATAATAAAAGATTTGCGATATTACTCTCGTACAAAACATATAGACATTAAGTATAAATTTATAAGAGAGAACTATAATAATGGTTTGTTTATGATAGAGTGTAAATTCAGCGGACCAACAAGCAGATAT
>UELU01082763.1:20554-36938 GCA_900490025.1 Megastigmus dorsalis
TCGTCCAGACATTGCATTTGCAGTGGGAGTGTTGAGTCGATATGCCGAAAAACCATCGAAAATTCATTGGAACGCGATAAAAAGAGTGATTAAATATATAAAAGGAACGGCAGGATATGGTCTAATTTATAAAAATAACAATGATTGTACAAAAATCTTAACATTTAGTGATGCGGACTATGCAAGTGACCACAAATCGCGAAAATCAGTCTCTGGTTATATTCTAAAATTAGGCTATAGTCTTGTAACTTGGGGATCTAAAAAACAGAGCACGATTGCTCTTTCTACCACCGAGTCTGAATTCGTACAAAACATATAGACATTAAGTATAAATTTATAAGAGAGAACTATAATAATGGTTTGTTTATGATAGAGTGTAAATTCAGCGGACCAACAAGCAGATATTCTGACAAAAGCGCTGCCTGTAAAATCATTCTAATATTTACGAGATTTAATTTGTGTAAATCGTCATCCAATGTAACTAACAATCTATATGTAATAATGATAAAAATTAATAATAATTTGTAATCGTACACTTATAAATTCTAAGTGGGAGTGTTAGAGATATAGAATTGACAAGTGTAACTGCGTGAATATAGGAACGCTATATGTTCTCTGCTATGCAATGCGAGGCGATACGCCGATGCTCTAACGTTGGAGCTTAGAGAGAGCTGTGCGCTACGCCCCACTCACTTTGCGTTGATCGCTCGTCGAAGTCGGATGTACCTTTCCTAGTTTTACTTATAATAAAAACCTATTCCCACTACTGTGTGACTACATTTATTTAACATATTCATATAATATGATGCAAGTTCGTGTAATTTAATTGAAAGTGTACATACTGGGTAATGTCTTTTAAGCTATACATAGGTTGGCCTTTGAAACTAACTAGTATCAATAAACGTTCTAATGTTCTCAAAGAGTCTTACACTAATGCAGGGATACTCAGTAGTCAAATGAACATCGATGGAGATAGTGGATAAATTATATTACTTAAAAGAAACTTACTGAATAAAAAAACAGGAAAATTTATTATAAGCGGACGTGCTATACAATTTAATCGTCATATGACTTGCAAAATATGAAAATAGTTTTTTCAATAAAAACGTATTTTCGCATTGTACGTGTTTTTGGAATATTACTCGGAACTTGGCCAGTGACAAATACCAATAAGCGTATGTATACCGCGTACGACAGTTTGTGGTGGTTTTATTTTACGAATCATACATTATCTGTTATACCAATAATGAACGCTATACGAAAAAACTTTAAAAATATAGTCATGATTACCATTTCGTGTACAGAAATGTATTTCTCCGTGGAATGCATTATTATATTAATCTATAGCAAATTAATAAGAACTAACTTGAAGGTTTGTCTATGACTAAATAGTACATCTCATTAGCAAAATCATTGATTAATTATTAATAAATTTTCCCTATATTTCATTTTATTTCTAGACTTTGCTCAGAATATCAGAAGCACAATTTCACACGAAAAGAAAACCGTTTCTCAAGGAGCACATCAATCTGTACTTAGTGGTGTACTCAACAATAGTTGTTTGCTACTTAATAGTGTCGATCACATACTTGCAAAAGGCTTTGACTTCGAATCAAGAGTTTATTATGACATTGAGTTATCCATTCAAACTGGAATCACATTGGGTTAAAATTCCAATTTATTGCAATCAAATTGTCATTTTACTTCATTCAGGTGTCGCACAGTATTTTGACTTGATCATTGTACTTTTGATTTCTACGTGTACCGATCGTTTGAAGATGTTGGAAAAGCGTATTAGGGGTGCTAAAGAATATAAGGAACTGATAAACTGCATTAAAGAACATCAATATATATTAAGGTGAGTCATTTATATGGATTCAAAAATGAAAGATCAGATCCGCAGTCTTATGCATTTTAAATATTAAATTATACACTATTTTAATCTGTTTCTTATTCTAAAAGTAGATATGATTAAACTAACAATTACTTTAATACGCAGGTAATATAAACAATTCTAATTGGTTTTGTGAATTGTAGGTTTTAAAATTGAATAAAATATCGTATAGTTGCCAGATCAAAAAGTGAATTACCACTTCTTAATAAAAGTTATATATTTACAAAAATATTTTGATTTGGCATCACGATAAGTCTATGGCTTATTCTTTTAACAAATAACTTTTTTTGAACAGTTTAATACAAGCCATCAATTACGAAATACGATTTGTAGTTATGAAAACAGTTGTTAGTTTTATGGCCTTCACTTTAACTTCTGGTTTACAATTTCTTTATGTGAGTGGATAATAAATAGAATTTCACATTTTCAACATTAAAAATTACAAGGTTAAATCATTTTGATTAGGACGCAGAATTATTGCAAAGGATTAATCAGTTCTTCATTGTTTTATTGATGTACATGAGGATTCTTTTATGTGCTGAATGTGCGGATAATATGTTATCAGCTGTAAGTAACACAATATTATAAATATTGATTATATTCGTTTATTACAATTTTTACAAAAGGAAGATACCAACGTATTTGCAGTAACTAGAAAATTGTAGAAGTATGTACAAAACTACTGCTGATGTTTAAATTTTGTTAAAATAAAGACTTTTCAAACAAATTGCTATGGGGAAATATAGGAGAACTTATTAAATACAAATGTCATATTAGATAAAATAAATGAAAAAGTCAGTATTCCATCATCCATTAACTATTGTGAAATGGTTGAAAACCCGATTTTTATTTAGAGGAATAGATTTTTCTTCAGAAGAATTTCATACATAGTTGGCATTGTCCTTTATTCATTTAATGAAATATAATTTAAAAACATTTTTTATTGGTAGTAAATTATTCTACTAATCTAAATAATTTTATATTTCATTCTAATTTAATATTTAAGGGGAAGTCGGAGCCAAAAATCATTTAATCTCGCGGCATTTTTCAAAACTAGATTTTACAAAATAATGTAAATCTGAAGTGTCATAATTATTCTATAATTATTCTTTATTGAAATATGAAAGATGTTCTTCTCCTTGGATGTAGTAAAAATGCTTATACTTTTGATATTCTTTAAGAATACATGCATGAGACTGGGCATAAACCCGGCTACGCGAAACAGCACTACAATCTTTTTTTCCAGAAATTTAGCCACATTTTACAGAATAGTGCAATTAACAAGTGCGATAATTATTTTTCTCTGAAATATGGATGGAGCTTTTCTCCTTTTTTCCCTAAAAAATATATATATATATATATATATGAAGTATCTTTCTAGTCACAAAACATGACAGTCATTACAGCTTCGACATCTCAAAGCAAATCCATGTTTTATTATTCGTAACAGTTTATGCGTAAAAATGTAAATTTTATCATGATTGATTAAATAAAAAAGGATAAAATTAAATATTTTTGTTTACAGAGTGACGGTGTAGAAACTACAATTTATTTAAGTGATTGGTATACCGAAAGCCAACAAATTGTATATGCGAAAATGTTCATAATTCAGAGGTGTCAAAAATTGCCTAAAATATATTTCGATGGAATAATGCCTGTACTCAATAGAAATTATTTAACAATGGTGAGTCCTTTTGTAAAACTATAATTTCAAGAATATGTTATACATAAACATTTTTATTATCTCAGATATTTTATATTACAATGTCATATTTGATGACGTTACGAACGGTTGTCCATAAGCGAAGGCACGATTTCTAAGTTCTATTCTTTCCTTCACATTAAAGTAGCTCATTACTTAATTTATTTAGTGCCGTCATTATGGATTAAACATTTCCATCATGTTTTATGTGCAGTTCATAATAAGAATAATGTAACATTGTAATCGTTTATAAAATATGTGTAAAAAATGTATTAAAATGATTCGAAGACTTTATTAGTAATATATTTAATCTTTATCATTAAATTGATGATAAACCAATTTTGTTAGTTACATGTATATATTAGAAAAAATTGTCCTTTTCTTAATTTATTAATAAAACAGAAACACTTTTCGTTAACATAATATGTAAGATTCTGTTCCTTATTTACTGTTTACATCTTATTTTGCCTTTTTGCATTTCCCTTTTTCATCTTTTTATATCCTCAAAAACAATAAAATATGTTTAGAAAACTTTTGTCTTCATTATCTATAATTCACTAAGTATATCTATGAGCGTTATGCGTATCTTATAATACAGTACGCTCATAACTGTAAGACCAGGTTGCTTTTATGCAAAATGACTATAATAATGTAAAGCATCATAGTAGAAACTATTTGAAGCTTAAAAAAGTCATATTTTGCGACGATTAATGTGTTTGAAATAATAGATGAGCCTTTTCCACTAACTAAGTATCAATATATTGTACTTTACCCTGTCTCATAAATATAAAACCACCATTTATTATTCTTCTTCTTTTTAATACTACTTTTTACTATTTTTTAAACACGAAATAGCTGTTTCCAGCTACGTATACATGCAGAAAACCGTGATGGTGTTTATTGATATTTTAGATACCGACCAATCAAAAAATGTTGGTCGGTATTCAAATCTTAATTGATATAATTTAAACAGATGTAGTTAATCGCTGTAGCCGTTCTAATTCTAATAAATTAATTTTTTAATATTTTATATTACCTTTGATACTATGCCTAGAGGAAAATGTTTAAGTGAACCAGAAAAAGGGCGTATTTTAGCATATCGCGAGCACAATGTAGTAATACGTGAAATGTCGCTTAGACTAAGAAGATCAAAGTATGTTATAATTAATTTTTTTATAAATCCTGAAAAATATGGTAAAAATAAAAAGATGGACCTCAAAGAAAAATTTCCTCCAGATTATCTATGCAGCAAGCAATTCCATGAAGTGTTTAAACAAAATTAAATCAAACGTTTGCTTAAATATCTCTCTTTCAACAGTACATCGCACTACTCAACGTTATAAGTGCATTGAAAGACAAAGTTTTAAAAAAGCTCCTCGACTATTAAATTGACATAAAGAAGAGAGACTAAATTTTACAAAATTAAATATGAATACGAAATTGGAAGCAAGTAAATATAAAAATTAAAGTAACACGTCATTACATGAAATATTGAATATTTATATTGAAATCTTTGACATTAGTAAAGGTTTTTTTCTAATAAAAAATTTTTTAATTTAGATAGGCCTGATGGATCTCATACGTTAAAGAGATCTTAGAAAAGAACTTGAATATTTTTCTCGTCAAAATTTCGGTGGTGGTAGTTTAATAGTGTGGGGAGTATTTTGGGAATACGAAACTTTCACAAGAGTAAGTACATTGACGTTTTAGAAAATAACCTTTTGGTATTTTTGGATCATCATGATTCAGAAGAACTCATATTTCAATAAGATCATGCATCGATACACGTTAGCCGTGCATCAAAAGAATGGCTAAATAATAACAATATTATTGAGACCTGCTCACCAGATCTCAACCCAAACGGAAATTTATGAGCTATTGTCGTTCGCTGTGTTTATGACGAAAACAAACAGTATGAACCGTTGTTCAACTTAAAAATGTAACTTTATAGGATTGACAAAATATAAATACGCAAATTCTAAGAAATTTAAAAGTATGAAACTTGTATTTATTGAAATAATAAAGAATAATGGAGAACTAAGTATTAATTAAATGTAAATAATTCTTTGTTTTTTAATTATTAAATTTCATAGCTAAAAAGTTAATAAATAATTGAACATATATATTTTATCTGTTTACTTTGTCAAAACCGATTTTTGATTATGATATCCCTGCAAATATATTATGTTAATAATGTAAATGTAGAAAGTAAAAATACAGTTGTAAATATGAAGAAAATTGTTATATTAATAAACTTATACATAAATATTAATAAAGTAAAAATTTAAATGGTAGTATAATTCTGAGGCAGGATGAAATGCAATATATTGCTATTTAGTTGCATCTATTATTTCAATCACGTTCATCGTCGTAAAATACGATTCTTTTAAGCTTCAAATAATTTTTACTATGATGCTTTGTATTATTGTAATCATTTTGCATAAAGTCAGCATGATCTTATAGCTACGAGACTCCAAATATTTTAAATATGCTTAAATGATTTATCATTATTTGTCAATATAATAATAATAATTTCACACATATCGTTTAATATAATATTGATATGTTATCCGAATTTTCATTTTCTAATTATTCAATTAGCAAAGATGCAGCTCATTCGCATTTCGCGCCAGAATTAGACAATTGATCATATAGGTTTCATTTTGGATTTAGTTTTTTCGACCATTACTTTTTTATAGGGGGATACGTATATTTATCACTATTTATCTGGACTAAATTTAGACTGAAATATATTAATAGAGTGAAATAAAAATTAACATTCAGGTCGAACTGGAAAAAATTTAACGTCATTATGACGAGAGTGTATCAGTCTGATTTTCAATTTCAACCACGTATCGAGCTCGACGGCATGATAACTTAGAAACAAAAAAAAAATAAACTCGAGCACAGCCATAGCCATGGAATATTCATGAACGTAAGGTAAACTATAAACGTCTTATTAACTTTATTGGTCACTGGGTTGGGATAGCAGTTGCCAAGTAACATAGAGCTTAGGCTATTCCAGTGCTCGTAACAGCATTCGAGAATTGGATACACCATCGCACTTCCAACGGCTACATCCGGTGTACCGTAAGACACGGAGGCATTAAAAGATTTAATACTATCGAAAATAGCAGTCCGGTATCTGAGAGGAAGTGAATTCCTTTCGCTTTGGTCAAGTTATGGAAGAGAACCGTGCCTATTAAACATTTATTCTATATTTAATTTGTTGAGCAATGCATAGTTTTCATACTCGTTTAAAAAGCAAACAATTTACAAAGGTAAGTAGATTTGCATGTCCTCTCCAGAAAATGAACTCTAATTTGTTCATCCACAAGGCCTTTAAATTGACTCAAGTTTAAATCGATGGAGAAGTTAAGTATAAAAGAGGTCTGCGACTCACCTATGCGTGTAGTAGTACATGTAGACCTTGTTCCCCGTCTCGGCGTACCTGCTGGCGAACTCGTTGACGTTGCAAGTAAAGTGATAATCACCGACGATCTTGTCCAGCGCGTTCCTATTAGCGTCCGGATCATCCGGTCTCAGCCAATCCGTGTACTCGTAGATGATGGCGTATCGGCCGATTGGATTCACATAAGGATTCAGCTCACTCACAGCTCTGACGAACTCATCCCTGGAGACTTTGACGTCCTCTGTGCCATCGATCCTGAACAGCTCCGTAAGGTAGTAGATGATGAAGTAGAATCCCTCCTCGGTGTTGGAGCCCATGAGGATGTTGGCCTTTTTGAAGGACTCGGTGACCATGGAGCGCTGGGGCGTCTCGTCGAGGAAGGCGCCGTCGATGACCGGGACGAAGGGGAACTCGCAGATGCCGAGGGTGCCCCACTCGCTGTTGACGAGGTCGATCGGGTCCTTGGTGATGAGGCAGTCGATCACCGAGCGCAGATTGCTCTTGTCGTGGGGACAGCCGACGGCCTCGGCCAGCCGCAGACCGCGCATTATCGACTCCTCGCGCGTTATTATCGCCCAGGGCGCCGTCGCCGAGCCCGACTGCATTATCGCTTGGTTGAACAGGTGCCTGAGCGTACAGAGGACAATTTGCGAGTGAGCCCGAGACGCTTTACTGCGCGTTAATGACGATCGTCGGATTAGGCCTGCTTTGCTTGCGTCCGAGATTCGATGGCTTGTCGTGGTTATTTAACGGAAATGATTTCTTGGTTGCCCAAGGATGTTTGCTCGGGAGTAAGAATTGCTGATTGATTGGGATAGCATGCTTTGGCTTTCAAGGGAATAGATGTACGTTGCGTCGATATGTTTATCAAGAGTTAAGGTTATCGATCTGTTTTCTCAGTCGTTAGTTGAAATTCATTTGGACTCAAGGGCAGCAGTTAATATTGTTCTTCAATGCATTACATTCTGAGAGTCGAAAAAAGACTTAAAATGAGTAAAAACTAATTATTTTTTAATAAAATAGATTTTACCTTTATCAAAATTATGAAATTTTGTTAATTGAAATATTTACATTAAATTTATTTACATTAGTCATTTCGTATTCTACTATATTCCTACAAATTACAATTTAATAAACTGACATTTTTAAAATACACTGACCTTCATTATATGAATGATTTCGAATGTTTTAATTATATTTTTCATTAAGGCAAAAAGGGTTTAAAAACTGTTGTAACGAGACTACGTAAAATTACATTTTAATTAAAAAATAAACGAATAGACTAATCCGATTAAACCTATCTAGGTCTTTTTTTGATAATTAATTTTGTACCTTCATATAAAATTATTTCGGATAGAAAGAAGAAATATACCTTTGTAATCTATAAATTTAGAAAAATTGTTGAACGATGGAACCTTTCAAATTTGGTCTTATTTGTACACTGGACAATAGTCGAAGTGTTCTGAACAATCTTTCTTTAAAAGGAATTGTAGCATTGAATGCAGTGCAGTTTGGTATACATTTAGTATCGTACATTAAAACAGATTTACAAATATCAAACTACAATGCCATAGATTTATGTCCAATGGAAGATTGGAAAGAATGGTATTAATCTTTAAAATTCTGATGTCTGCGAATTGTCAAAGTATCTTTAGCAGTGCAAAATCATTCAAGCACGATGGTAAACAAAATTTAAGAATGTAATTTCTTAAATGAAAAGTTGACAACTTTCACTAACTTTTTGCAAAAAATTTGAAATCTGATAAAAATTCAAGCAGCGCATCAAGTCTTTTTAAAAATAGTTTTCTCGGACTGTGCAAAGCGTAGCCCTTATACAATAGTCTTTTAAAATTATCGAGCGAATTACCTGGAGAGCGGCGAGAGCAAGAGCATGGACACGGACACAGCGCCCGCGCTCTCGCCGAACAGGGTGACGTTGTCGGGGTTGCCGCCGAACGCGGCGATATTGTCGCGCACCCACTGGAGCGCCATCATCTGGTCGAAGAGGCCGGCGTTACCCGGCACGTCCGACGTGCCGAAGTAGAGGAAGCCTAAGCTAGCGACGCGATACTGCATCGATACAAGGATCACGTTCTCTTCGGAGACGAGGGTCCGGTGGTCGTAAACATCTAGAGTCGCTGTGCCCGAGTAGAAGCCGCCTGCGAACCAATGTTTCGTCCTTTTGATATGACTGCTATCTACTAATGACCGTTTTCTTTTACGTTGCTTTGTGCTTTGAGAGAGATTATGTTTATTTTAAGGACCCACTTGAAAGAAGTGTATTTTATATCAACAGCATTAAATAATTAACCTAAATATAATATCTTGAAGTGCATATTGAGTATTTTTCAATCTTAAGGTAGTTGTATCCCGACTGTGTGAGTCAAATTGAAACTTACAAATAAATTTGAAAATATATTTGAAGTTTTTATGTATAAAGTATTAAAAATGAAAAATATAACTTTTCCTAATATTATCATGATGAAATATGATACACAGCGAGAGAGATAGACTATTGTTTTTGTGTAATTATAAGTTGCTCGTCAAACTCCGAGGGGTTATGGTCGTTCTACTTTCTGAGCTAGATTGAACTATAAGATTTCGTAAAACTTTGGATTGACACTGCTTCGTTACTAACTGGCCAATCTTCTCCAAATTTATACATGAATTCTAAAATATACTAAACTAATTTTTTCAAAATTTTTGTACACATAGCGACACTAAGTCAGTCAATCGGTCAATATTATTTACTTAAATACATCATTTCGTAAACAGTCGCCATTACAGCAATGTTAAATATTGTAAATTTTAACTTGCTGTAGCTTTAAAACTATTTGGTAAATTGATCCTAAATTTTACAGTCATCTTTTACTGTACCTTAATTAATTTTTCTCAAATTTTCAAAAATAATTCAAGACTTTAGATTTGGTATACAAGTACCTTAATATGGGACTAAAGATAAGTGAACATCATGATTTTGGATACTTTTGACATACTATATAAAAGGTTCTGAAAGCATTCTATGTTAAGCTAACCTGTTGCATTCAAATAATAACATGAACAGATCCATATTGCAGGCATATAGAATTTTCTCTAAGAAAAAACTCTTGTTTTACATCAACGTTATTAATTGTAGCAATTGTATTGATTAATTTTCTGAAAAAAATTATGTTAATAAATGATTTTCAAAGATTAAAGATTTCGAATCGTTTAAATATTCTGTTATATTAATCACTGAAGGATGGAGATATGATGATGTGATTAATTATATTTTAAAACGGCGAGCATGTAATAGTTTCACAGAATTAATAAAAACTATTTTTGTATAGATCGTTAAAATTCTATTGGTTATAGATAGTTAAAATTATTATTGGTTGTAGTTAAGTTTCCTTTCGATATAAGAACCGAACATCAAATGGATCAAAGGAATAACTCTTTTATCTATATTCTCTCTACAATAACATGCATCCAAATTCTGTCATTAATATTATTTCTCATGAAGGATTTATTGGAGATTTATTATCTTTTATAACTGCAAACTTTTTAGCTTAAACTGAACCAAAAATCAATTCAAACGTAAAAATTATATAATCATTTGACATTAAAAATTATTAATACAGAAAATATATACTTATTGAAACAAAATGTACGAGCGCTTTGTAGTTTCAAGTACTCTAATATCTCTTTGTATACATGGAAAAAATCACACATGATAATTATTTTAATTATCAAGGAGAGGCCAAGAAATTCGGAAAACCGATTTTGCTGAAAATTTAAAAAAAAAACTATGTTAAGACCCGTTTAATAAAAAAATATGTAAAAAATTATGACAGCAGGCTTTAATCTTTTATAGCATATCTAAAATACATCAGAAGATGTTGCAAAGAAGTACTCAAAAGTAAAAATATTAAACATTCATTTGTATTTTAAAGCAAGTCATTAGCATTTTTATTCAAAATCTATGAGTAATCGAAAATTAAGTCAATATTAAACGCAATTTATAAATGGAATAAGCAATAAATATTAAGGGAAAAAATTTAGCTTGATTGTAGATAAAGCCCACATCTTTTCAATGAAAAGTGCTAATAACTGTTTCTAAAATGCAAATGAATGTTTAATATTATACTTTAAAGTTTATTTTTGCAACGCTTTCCATGATTAGCCTTCCTATAAAAGTTTAAAGCTAACCATGATTTTTTTATGTATTTTGATAAAATGAGCCTGCACTTGGACCCTAAGAGTCATTGGGCAAGACCCGAGAAAAATACCTCTTGTTTTCGACCCTATAAACTTTCAGCAAAATCGATTTCCCGAATCCCTTGACAAGGGAATGAAAGATAGAGAAGAGATAGAGAGACTGTTCGATTGTCTTTGTCTTTGCTGCGTGAGAGGAGAGGAACTCACCACCGAATATCCATACCATGACAGCGGCATTAGTAGGCCGAGGCTTGGGCACAACGACGTTCACGTAGAGGCAGTCCTCGCTGAGCGGGGTATTGGGATTCCACATCATAGCGCCGGAAAAGTCGCCAAACACTGTGTCCAGGATCTGGACGCAGCTGTTGGGCGGACCAGTTGCGTTCAGTACACCCTCCCACGCCTCGGCTGGCCGGGGATGCCGGAACCTCAAATCACCTGCACACCAGAGTTTACATTACTTACAGATCTATTGCTCATCGTGATCTTTTCGATGCACATTTTAAAGAAAAAGAATATTTTTTTTCATTAAATTCCAATGGCATATGAAAGATATTTACGTGATTGGTAGATTTATTACCCATGTTCATAAATTTCTATTTTGGTGTTTAATGTTAATGATTTGAAATTCTCACAAGGTTGGATGGGATTTACAATTTTCATTCGCTTTGTGTAAAGTTTTGCTAATTAGTAAGTGAGGATCGCCCTCTATTAATAATATGTTTTAATTTCAAACTTAAGGCAGAACTTTGAACGTTATTTTCATGAAATAAATATATTTTAAAGTCAATAATTTTAAGCTCATGTTTTATGTAATTACAATCTCAAATATACATAAAAATGTGTGAAATGTATGTGTGATATATCCTTTTATTTCAGTTAAACAGGCTTAAATCCTTTTTCTATTTATGTGTTCACGTCCCATTCATCTACGAAGTGTAAAGGACTTTAAATAGTAAATTTAAACATAATATTTTTTGACTTATAGCTTTAGCTGAGCAAAAAGTACTTTATGTTTTTATTGCACGTGTCATCTATCAAGATAAAGATAAGAATATTTACTGCACTTGTCATAATAAATTTAGCAGAGCAATAAACTTTCGTTTAAAAAAAAAATATTCCAAGCAAAGTATGAGTTGCCTTAGATATTTGCGAACAAAAAAATTCATTTTCAATTTTAAATAAATATTTTTAAGCTCAAAAGGTTTACTTAAAAAATTTCTTTCACAATAATAACACCACAGTCCATTCCAATATTACATTTCATTTCGCCGCTAAAATTGATATCGCTTGTTCTTTCTGGGTTAAAGCAATTTAGATAGTCGAGGCAGTAAATCTCGTTTTATTTTGTGTTATATCAGAATGCGCAAACGCTATTGAAAACTTAACGCTCGAATTCGCGCGCGCAAGGTTATTAGGTGACAAATTCCGAATTCTTTTGTGAGCGGCATCGCGCAAGGTAAAGAGGGTTTATTTCTCTTTTTCCCCCTCTCTCTCCCTTTCTTCCTCTCTTAGCTGTTATTTTTCTTTTTCTTGTTTTTTTTTCTCTCTCTCTCATTCGTGAAAGTACGCGTGACCGTGAAAAAGTTTCAACCGATACATCAACGTGTCGGAGTTCTTATAACTTTCGCGCCGGGGAGAGATTGAACTTTAAAAGAATAATAAGGAGGCCCCCTCACCTCCCTCCCTCTCCGCCGAAAACTTTTTGTCACGTTTAATCGATAGAAAAAGTTACGGAGAAGAGAATACGAACGCTAGGCGATAGATTTTTTTTGTACGTTCATGCGTTGCTAATCAGTTTGATCAGATACCATTTCAAGATGTTTATATGCGATCTTTTAAATGAATTATTTTAAATTGTTGCAATATGATTTTTTTTTGCAGAAAGAATTCGATTTTAGATTTGTTTTTATTTTAGTAGGACGATTAAAAAACTATATTAATTTTACGGAATAAACAATGATCTACTTTACAAAATGCAAGAATCATATACGTATATTGATTTGTAATTTCATATTTCTTAACTTTCCGTTAATTAATAACATTGGAAGTATTTTATTTTCTTTTACGGTTTTGGTCGAATTAATGTAATTCAACATATATTATTCATAATTAATAGTAAAGAACTTTAAAGACCTACATCAGGCTCTAATTTATTATTGAGGTGACTCGATCGATCTTCATGGAACGAAAGAAATAATAAAGAAAATAGTAAAGGTTCTAATTTATTTATTTTATTAAAGGTTAATTTATTGAGAAACTGCTTATCAATTATGAATGATAAAATATATTATGAAAACAATTTTACTTATAATTATATTGTTTAAGTAATCAAATTAACTGTTCGTATATATTAGACCTTAATTCGTTAGATGTAAGTGAAATGTATTGTTATTGAATAAATAAAGTTTTGAAGAATGAGATCAAATTGCATGCTCTATATATATATACACAAGTAGACTATACATGTCTAAGAGGCAGTAGATGAAATCAGGATATATCTACATGTATATACGCATCGAATTGGACAATATTCATGCGTATTTATTTATTTATTTATTATTTATTATCATTATTATTATTATTATTTATTATTATTTATTTTTTATTTATTTATTATTTATTATTTATTTATTTATTCATGGTACTTCTTTATCGGATGGAAAACTTTATAAAGTTAAAGTTTTCGTATACTGTGAAATTAAAGTGTTTTTTTTTGTATTTAAATGGGATATTGTATGTGTAAAATTGACGAATTTATTATTCAAACTGCATACGCTGAACGACGTATACTTCGTATTCAAAATAACTTACTACGCGATTTAGAAAATGAAGTTAGTATATGAATAAAATACTAGCAAAATGATCTTGTCAATGATTAACAATAAATATATAAAGCAGTTCGTCTGATCGTATCCTGACCTAATCCACTGGAACATAGCATTCCGTAGAGTATCTTTTCTTTTATCCTATATATTAGGTTGCAAAATAGACTCTGAACTGAATTTGCCTTGGCCAAACAAGCGATCGAGCAGAGGTATAAGAAAAAAGTCGTCTACCGCGGACAGCGAGGCTCACCTAACGGCTTCTGGGCATAGGGGATGCCGTACCACGCGTCGACCTTCTTGCCGGTGGTCGCGGTCAGGGTCGCGCCCTTGACGCGTCCCTTCTTGGTCTGCACGACGAGGGGATCGTCGCTGCTGGTCGGTGCTCCGAACTGCTGCTGCTGCTGCTGCTGCTGCTGCTGCTGCTGCTGCTGTTGGGCCTGCGCCTCGGCGGCCGCCAGGTGCTCGGGTCGCGGCAACAGCTCCACCTCCTCCTCCGGGCCGGCTGCCGCCGCGGCTACCTCCATCGATCTGAGCCCCGCTGCTGCTGCCGCCGCCGCTGACGGCTGGTCCTGCTGCTCTTGCTGCTGCTGCTGCTGTTGCTGCTGCGGCTGCGGCTGCGGCTGCGGCTGCGGCTCGTCGTGCTGTTCGTGCTGCTGCAGACCGAGGTCCGAGGCCGCGTGGTGTCTGCCCCTGTGCGAGGGCGAGCCGAGCACCCCGAGGTCAAGGCCGCTGCCGCCGAGCGCCAGGAGGAGGAGCACCAGCCAGAGGGACGAGGGTCCGCCGCCTGCAACGCGCGCGCGATGCCGATGGTGCTGGTGGAGGTGATGGTAGTGGTGGCGATGGTGATGCTGCTGCCCCGGCATCCTCCTCGAGCAGCCTGGGAGAAACAGAAAGAGGTGGTCGAGTCTTTAGTTTTGCGGATAGAGTGGCATTTCAGGGTAATCGAGGCTTGGAAAAGATGAAAATTTAATCATTTAAATATAGTAAGGGGATTTATAGTATAAAGGTTTATACTCGAGGAATGAAAGTTACCGGAGAAAATAGAAACCAGAGATTCAAAATAATTATCTTTTGGAATTTTCGTAATAGTAAACGATCTTATTTTGTTACTATTAACTGCTTTCAAATATTAGCGTTTTTAACGCAAACCTGTCATATATGTCGGACATCCGAATATGCACTGATGCGAGCTTTTAGAAATTTGAAAAATAAAAATGAATCTAATATCGAATAAGCGTTTAATCTGTTAGGGCAGTTAATGACTGGGCTATCGAGCATTTTTGAATCGTTGTCATTTCAATTTATCAGAATTTTTCGTCTGTTCGGAATGTGGTATTGCTCGTACGTATAGTTGGAATATCGCGATGGTACAAACGCTATTTTTAGCGAATATCTGTAGACGTGATTGATGCGAATAAATCATGCAGGCTCAAATTTTCGATTTCAGATCCACGACCCATCAATCAAACGATTTCCAAAATTGTCCATATACATATTATTTGAATTTGTTCAATGAGAAATTCCAATTAATATGTTAGATTAAGTGTTAAAATATTTAATAGAAAAGGCAAATTTTAGATACGATAAAGTATTGAAGAAAACAGAATATATAATTTTTTGTCCAAATTAACATTTTGATTTAAGATACAATTGAAAATATTAAAAAATAAACTTGTTTTTTATTCTTCTGTAGAAATATAGAATTCTTATTAATATTCATGTGTAGCCATTCATTGCTCAGAATATATAATATTGCACGCAAAAAAATAGTTCGTTGGATAAACCAACATGACTTTGTTGGCTTGGTATTTGTTGCTCTAACTAATAAGTTAGTAAATACAAAAAATTGTACTTAGTCAACCTAAGAAATGCGAATATTAGATGCTGTAACCAAAAAATTTGATAGGAGTAACGAAGAAACTTGGTTTTCTAGCTAAAGAATAGTAGGGTAGTTACTTCTAGAAACCATGTTGGTAAGACTAACTACTAGGCGGCGGCAAGCGTGCGAAAGTGAGGCATTGTTTTGTGAGAGTACACGCGTGAAAGATGTCTAATATCGTGAGTGAATTGCTGGAAGAGTGGGGTTTGGAGCAGTACAAAGAAAAATTTGAAGGTAAGTTTTATGAACGAAAACCTAATTAAAATAGATATTAATATTGATATAGAAACCTCAATGACAATATAATCTTTTGAGGTTATCTGCAAATGTTGATTGGATAAGCCATGCAAACAAAAGCTAAGAAAACATGGATGTTCTAACCAATAACTTAGTTAACGTGACAAATACCAAGTGACTTTGTTACGCCAACCAAAGTACTTCGTTGTCCAAAATCTAAGGACGATTTCTCGGT
>UELU01082766.1:0-12173 GCA_900490025.1 Megastigmus dorsalis
TGATTTATGAGACGTCAATACTTATATTAAAACGGTGCAGTCGATGGTGAAGGAAATTTGTAACTAATGCATATAATTATTGTGGAAGAGTCTTCCGAGATCACGAACAATATGTGAAAAGTGGGGGGAAAATCAGACAACAATGAAACGAAAACCGAGTCCGTACCCGATATTCGACTACCAGGGCTACCGGTTTTCGTTTCATTGTTGTCTGATTTTCCCCCCACTTTTCACATATTGTTCGTGATCTCGGAAGACTCTTCCACAATTATTATATACATTAGTTACAGATTTCCTTCACGATCGACTGCACCGTTTTAATATAAGTATTGACGTCTCATAAATCATGAGCGAAAAAAGGGAAGGAAAAAGTGATAGTGAGTTCCTCGCGGTTTAAATAATTTCAAATTTTAAATTAACTTTTCTTTCCTATTTTAACTTTTAAATAAATTTTTTTCGTATTTTTCAGTAAAAGATAAATGTTTTCATGAGTGGTGTTGTACATTAACAATACACTAAATTTTGCATTAGTTTTAAGTCGTAGAAGGTACGTTGTTTTACCGGTTCCGTGCGCGCATTAATTTTTAATTTTAATATTTATGTTAAAGAATTAATTTTGTAAACATGTTGTTAGCCTGCAGAGGAGGGTGTAAGTACGTACACCCTTGAAACGTTGCAATAAAGAGATTGAAGAAAAAAATTGTTTTACGTTCCATGATGATCGATTGAGCCTTTCACCTTATATTTCTTTAATGTTTTTACTTATTTCAACAAATGTATAATATGTATTTATATATTTTAATACTTTTATAGGGTAGTTTAAAAATGTTTAGTCTTGGTTTTTGCATACAGATAGGACTTAAGTTAGTCTTTCAATTAAAAACTTTATTGCAAAAGCCAAAGCAATTTAAAGAAATCCTTTTTAAAAAAGGTATGTTGAATTTAGCATGTTTCCTTGGAGGATTCGCTGGTCTGTACAAAGTTAGTATTAATTTTATCATAAGTACAAAATTTTTTATATTTTATGAAATTCTATATGTAAAACTATTCAATTCGACAGTTAGTATCCTGTTCTTTAAGAAGAGCATATAACAAAGATTCACCACAGTATGCTATCATTGCTGGTTTGATAGCCAGTTCTTCCTTTGTAATGTATCCAGATAACACCATTGCTTTATACGTTGCTTGGAAAGCTCTTCAGGTAAAATTTCTAAAATTTATACAATGTAAAATCAAGAAATCTAAAATATAATAGTTTAAAACTTACAGCTACTGTGGAATAGTGGAGTTGAAAATAAAATAGTACCTGAAGTCAAATGGTTTGTGATATTTTTATATTGCTTTAGTACAGCAGTCTTATTTCACGCTGCTATAGTAGAGCCACAAAATTTACGAGTTTCCTACTGGAAATTTTTGTACAATATTTCTGGAGGAAGGTAAGAGATCATTTTAATCTTTTTATAAATTCGTTAATTTTAATTGTAATAACGAAAACTCATATTTGCAGAATTGCTAGCATGTCTCGTATACCAATTGACGGATTTGGTTTAGAAACGGGTAAACATTTGCAAGAAGTTCTCAAGAAATCACGAACACACGATAAGCACGTTTACAGATTTTAGAAAAAGAAATTAGATTTAATGTTATGATAGGATTGTGGTTTTTTTTCTTATTATTTTATCCAATATAAAAAATATTCAATTTAAAAAAAATCAGCTCATATTAAGTACATTAAATTTGATGATTTTTATTTTTTACTTCAATTGTATGTTTATATGGTAATGCACTATTATACATACAGAAAATGGATCCTAGAATTTATAGTTTGAATTAATTTTGAAAAATTTTCAAGTTAAGAATAAGTACCAGAATCCTACCTTAATTGATAACACCAAAGACATTCCAGCAGGTAATGAACAAAAAAATTGTTGAAGTCATTTTTGTATCCTTTTAATTTTAAATAGCTTGTTTTAATTGAATACTTATAAAGTAGACTTTGGTATCTTATTATTAGACGTGTAAAATATGACAAAAACGCAGTATTTTCTTATTTTGAGTAGTTTAAAATATGATAAAAGAAAAAAGAAACTGTATAATCATGAAATAAAGAATACGCAATTTTATTTATTCTGAAGTGAAAAATCAAAATCGCAGAATTATTCAATTTTGATATTGTACTATGTGAATATTTTTTTATTGAACCAATGGTGCCTAGAGTTTGTGATAATTTAACAATTTTTTCATATTCGCATATGACAAAACTTATGTTGGTATTTGAGCTCTTTATTTTGGTAATTCTGTAAAGAACATAGTGCATAATCTAAGATATATTTTGTTACTACTTTTAATTTATCTATGGTTTATACATGTGCTGCAAGATTTGTTTCACTGTACTTCCAAATAAAATGGTTATATTGGATTGTTAAAAGGGATTTTGGTTGCAACATGAAGTGTACATCAATAAACTTTGTAAAATACTGAAGTTTACTTCTATTTATTTTAAACAAAGCGATAATATGTGATCTGCATATTTACAAATACAAACAGTTATGTCGTTCATAGCAGTCTTCATACATGAACAATATTTAAATCTTAATAGACATTTCTTGAGCTTATACTAACTTCAAATATTGATTCTGATGCCTCTTTTAAATATTTATTTACAGTAAATTTTTATTATCAAAATTGTCTTCCGAATTATTAAATAATAATCATATTAAGTAAATAGTTTTTTATGTTTACTTGTGTTGAAATAATGTTTCAAACTACTTTATTATCGTACTTATGACTCAACATTTTTCGATATTTGTTCCATGACATTTGTTGGTGTAATCGTTGTCGCTTCATTCAATTTTGTCTTCTTTTTTGTTCTCTTTTTCTTTTTGAGTAAATTTTTCCACTGTATTTTACTGTGTTGCTTCAATTTGTTAGAGTCAACTATCTTGGGTAGCTCCAAATTATTGACAATGGCGTAACGGATTTCTGACGGTGAAATTGTCAACGGATTATTTGGATCGTAATCATTGATTTGCCATGGCAATACTCCAATTGGACACATACTCCAATCATACTTATCTAAAAAAAATTGTACATAAGTGTTTTTATACAACATTAATTCTAAAGTCCTAATTTTTAAAATTTATTAATATTACTAAAATCAAATAAAACTATTCAAGGATCTTATAAATATCGTTACCTAGTTCGATTTTCCAATTTGTATTACGAACTTTACAATCTGCTAGTTCCTTGCTGTGTTCAGATTTTTCCTGTGCATTTTTTTTACTTTTATCTTTATTTTTCAAATCTTCAACTGTATATATTTTTTCTGTTTTTTCAGTACTTTCTAATTCCATTGCTTCATTTTTTTCACCTAGTGAATGTATTTTCATTAAATTCAATAATTTTTCTTTTGCGTCAGAATCACAATCAAGGAATGATGATATTTTTAAGATTGCTGGTAAATAATGTTCTGAATACTCTTGGGAATTTAAAACTAATCTTTTAATAAATGTCGAATCTGTTAAGCAATTTGGAAAATCTGCATTGATGTTGAGATTTAAAAAATTTTTCATTTCTGGATAAGATTTTTCCATTTCGCTCTCAACATTACTTATTAGTACTTTTACTGATAATTTTTTATTTTCATCTAATTGCTGCTCCAAAGTCTGATATATATGACGAGCAATTTTTTGTTTATTAAAGGCTTGAGCAATTGCTTTGAGCCACAAAGCAGCTAGCAACTTTTTATTTGAGTCTTTTTCTTTCTTGATCAGTTCAATAAGTTCTAAAAGCAGTGTCAATAAAATTTTCTTTTCTTGTAATAGCAGAAGAATATCTTTCCAGAATTCTATCAATGATTGCGGTAAACAATTTTTTATTTTTCCACTTGACTCCTCGTCAAGAAAAATAGATAAGATTTCTGAGCTTGTTAAAAATGCTTCATTACTTAAAATGGCATCAATAATTACTTTTCCTCTTCTCAATAAAGAATCACCCTTGCTAAAATTTTTTGATATTTCTGATAATAGCAACTTTAATATACAAGAAAGTTCGGTGTCATCATCAATGGAAAATGATTTTTCAATTGAAGTGTCCAAATTTGTTACGTTAAGCTCACTGAACAAAGTTTTTAAAGTTTCTCTAAAATATTATCAAATATTTTATTTTTATACTTGTACGGATGCTCATGATTAATAGTATTATACTTGGATACACAATATTCAAAATTAAAAAATCAACAACCTTTACCTTATTTCAGTATCTGGAAGATCAGATATAAGAACATGTTTAGTTTTTATGTATAAACCTATAGCAGTCCATAACTCAATTAAATCTATTAAATTTTCTTCGTCCTTATAATTAAGGTCTAAGTCATGTTCTTGTGTTTCTTCGAAATTTTTGGCTTCAGCTGCCCAATATTCTTCCTAGGAATAAAATTGAATATTAGTTTTAAAATATACTTTTTACTTTTGAGTGAGCAAGTTTCATCAAAGTGTAATGAAATAATAGAAATAATTTTTTAAAACACTCACATGAAGCCACGTCAATAAAATATTAGCAACTATACGCATGACATCAATAGAAGGCAATTCATGACCATGAGCTATATTGTGTCTAAGGTCAACAATCCAATCAGGAATGCTCAATTGTTTAGCAATAACAAACAAAGATGTCTGCTTATTATGGGCAATGTTTGAGATATGATTTAAAAATTTCATTATCACTGTTGAATACATCATACGCAAATCATTTTCATACGAGACAGACATTTCTCCATTATAGATCTTTGGCATCCATTCTCGATCACGTAGGCAAACTTGCACTAAGCCTAATGTACATTCTACACCGACTGGTAATTTGGGTATCCTAAAATATAATTTTCTTTAGCATTGATTTGTTAAATTGTTATTCATACTAATAATGCTAAATTTTATAACCTTGCCTTCCATACGAGAAGTATCTCGTAGGCTTTGCTTTGCTCGGCCAAGTCCCCCGAGTAAATCTGCTTGTAAATCTCGAGCCATTCTTCCCTACAATTGTATGTTAAATATTAAAAATATATTACTGATAAACATTTTTATCTACTTGCTGAGAAGTTTACTAAACTTTTATTAGGTTATATTTTTATTTTGTAACAAGGAGTGAATGAAAAACTAGGATAATTGTCAGTATTATAAGTCAACACGTTTAAATGTTTTAGTGTAAAAAATCAAACTATTATTTATTTATATTTTCTTTTATTTACTTACACAGATGACCAAGGCACGTGTATCAAGTCTTCGCGCTTCGCTATAAGCGCCATTTCTATTTACCACAAAGCGCGCGAAATCCATTTAAATTTTAAATATATTTTAATTTATTAGAATATCGCAAAGAGCTACTTCATATTATAAAAAAATCTTTTCAATATTGTGTAAAAGGACACGTATGTAAATATTATGTATTTATCGCGGTAATAATAAAGTAACATAACATAAATTTGTGTATAGGAAATAATAAACTAATACAAGGTTAATGATTGATTTATCATTTATTCGTAAACAGCGTACATTGAATTTTTAAAATACACATCAGGTTTTTTCGCACTTTATTCATTACTTTATTTCATTTATTTTTTTTTTTATTTTTTATTTTTTTTCATAAAATTGAAATAGCCGATGGAACAAAGTGAGTCGCGCTGTGTTCACTCAGAGGACGACACAAGTGAAAATCGAATAAACAAACCCGGAAATTCGTAAACACTGTCGTTCTTTTCTCTCTCTTTTACTTATTTTGTTTGCATTTTCCTTCAAAGTGAACTCGACGTTCCACTTTGATTGCCAAGGCTTTATACAATTGCATACTTCATTTGTTGTCCTTTTTCATTTTCTTAAATATGTATATAATATATATATATATAATTTATATAGTAAATATTATCACATTGAGATTGTATAAGTCGTAGCAAGTATTTGCACGAACATCCTTCGAAAAAAAACGGTATCGACGTGCTTGACTATATATATATATTAATATACTCTTAACGTTTAAGTTGTCAAATATTATCGTCGAACGCAAATAGATCAAAACGCAATTTACATACACGTATAGAGATCGGCCGTATTTACATAATCAAGTTTTTCGGACGACTGTTTAAAAAGGAGAAATCGTTGTTGTTTTTTAGTTTGCTCGAGCGAAAAAACTTCTCTTTGACATAGTATATCTTTTTGTTATAGATTTTGTTTAATCGTAAATTATAATGATTAATGATTTGTTTATACTTTCCAATTACAAAATTTTTATAAATGTTTTGAAAATGAATTCTTAAATCAATTATTTTCTTTCCAATAAAGTAAAAGCTACTTCTTTCAATTATCAGATCATCAGCAATAGATTTTTCTACAAAATCTATAGCCCATAATTTTATTCCCTAATATCGATAAAGAAAAATTCCAATAAGAACAAACGCGATTTTTCTATTATTAGAATTATTATTCTTTTTCATTTAAATATTATTTCATCGAGATCGATTTATTGATTCGATAGAGTTTAAAGGCAAGTTGTTTCAACGTTCATTATTATTTTTTTTCGTTGTGAATCTACGTTACACACACACTTATAGAAACTTGGGTAGAAGGATTAATATACATAGAGGTTTTAGAATTATACTTATTAAGATTTTCAGAAGAATTATCAAAAGTTTTCCAAGCTAATAAAGAAACGGTACAAGTGACTGAACATATGATTTCTGCAGTATGACAGAAGTAAAAGTAAACAAATCGGTTGAATCGAATTTTTTACAGCAGCCGAGAAAATATTGATAAGTTAAAAGAGAGTTCCAAGTAAATTCAGTATCGCAGAAGTATTACAAAATTTTTTTTACAAAAATTGTATATTCGCCTACGTTATTAAAACTACTAATACACATACGAAATTGACCCCTCGACATTTCTCTTCTCTACTTTCTCGCGTCCTTGCTTAAATTTTGTTTCAAAAAGTATTCCAAGTGATTGAACGATTAGTTATAAAAACTTCAATGTAATTTGCTTAAACGATTCAGTTTGGCTCTATTGGTGTCAACAATCCGATGAATTTACATAAAGCTAAAAAATAATAATAGATGTCGTTTTTTTATTAAAACAGTTACTTGTATTCATATTTAGATCTAAAAAAATATTAGGATCGGCTCATTTCAATCGCTCGAAACACTTTTCAACGCGCTAATGTCGCAGTAAAGTACTATAACTTTTATTATCGTATAACAATAAATTCGCCCAATGCAATCAACGTAATCACAGGCAGCTGTGCTGCTATTCGCCTCGCGCCTTACTAACCGCCGACTATGTATATAAGTATAATCCTGCAAAGTCAATAATGTATAGCCCTTAAATTCGATTTATAACAATTCAAAAATTCAAAGACTCATTGACTTCTTATTGTAAAATCACAAAATTCATGTAACTATGCATCACTATCGATGTACACAATTTTTTCAATCGTTATTACTGTGTATATGTACTGGCGCACAGTCGCTTCGTTAAAATTTGGGAACTATATGTTTTCCCACTCTTATCTTTTTCCTCCTTCATCGTCAAACAACACGTAACAATATACATATATATAAATATATATATATATATATATATTGGATGACGAAATAATACGAGTGTTAAGTAATAATCTTATTAAGAAATATACGTATACGAGCTTCGTATATTTTTACATATTTCTATGCGTATAGGTAAATGTACTGATAGACAGAAAAATATTGGCACGGAGTAATACTTGCTATTATTTTTATAAATAGGAAAAATTGCATTCTCTATATAAATACATAACTGCTTGATGGAATAAACGTCGAGCGTTCGTCAGAATTGTATTCTTTTTTTATAGGACAACATCGATCTTATAGCACTACTATATATATATATATATATATATATGACACTTAATTAGAAAAAGGAGATCTTCAAATTCTTAGTCAGTGGCGAATTATTGATCGATTGATCTTTCGAGGTTAAATCTCTTAGTCTACCGATAAAAGATAATAAAGCTGCGCTTTATTTATCGCTAAAGCTATTCAAATTCAGATGTTTGTAAGTAAAAAATACTGCAAGCCGAGAGACCTAATTTTAAAGGTAAATATAGCTCTTATTTTTCAATTTGAGATTTAATCAACGCATTATCAAACGATGATTGATTCAAATGTCGAATGGTATTTTTAGAAGGAAAATTTCAGAAGCAGTACCTATAAGACTTATTGTACTCTTTCGAATAAAAAAAATAAAAACCATTCAATGATTTTACTTTTCTTTTTGTACATACAATCTGTTTAGAACGCTTTCCTGATGGTCATACTAAAATGAATATTCATTATTATTCGCCGCATTTAAATTATGTTAATTGATTCATAAAAGTTTTATTACTATTTCTTATTAATTTTAAATTATTTTCATGAATTTTCAATTTTTCATAATTTCACAATCCATGCAGCTAACGCATACATAAATTCACATATATAATTTTCAATTACTAATGTTCCTCGCCGGATTCACATTTCTCATTTCTCTCCGTTTAATTTCGCATCGAAGTACCTATCAGTCTTTTTCTTTTAAATTATCTAGCACATTCATCAAAAGAACGAATGACGTAATCACAGGTCATATTCTTAAGTAACTTTCGAACATTGAACGTGATTAGGCCTGAAACATTTGAAACTACTCGTATGTAATATATTTTCCTTTACGTTACTTTACGTACAATCATCGTAATTACTTTTATCTTCCCTCAAAAAATCAGAATAAAAAGTAACGATAAGTGTTCGTGCGTAAGAATCAAAGTTATACCAACTTATAGCAAGCGTTTGAATTTAGTATCATCGTTGAATATGATCATATAAAGATATGATCACATAATAGGATTCATACGTATAGTTAAATATATGCATTTTTGTTTAAGACCGTTAAAATTCTTATGAATATAAATGCTTAAATTATCGTCAATTTATGCGCTATGTCATATCGTTTCGACTAAGTACTGTACTTATCAATTATAAGATCTTCGCATTAGTAGAACATCGAAATAGAACAGTACTGAACTTCATATTGTATCGCGGAATCAACTAATCTGTCATGGTATATCCAAACGAATATTCATTAAAAAATATATATGTTATATAGTCTTTCTTATAGAACTATAAGAATAATATCACTCAATCATCACAATTAATGCATTATAATAGAAATATTCGTTTATTTTCTTCTTTTCGTTTATTTTAAAGCACTAAAGTCACCTTAAAAGTAATATCAACGTTGTATAATACTAACGCATATAATGTATACGTTATTACATCGTGAAAAACAAATGATTGCTATTATATCATCCGCGAGTATCGAATGCAAAATTAAATTTCGGACGGACGCTTATATTTATATATATATATTTAGTATAATTATAGTGCGATTGCGTATACGTGTATGCATGCATCGAAAACGAATTATATTCTATTAAATCTCGCTGCTTTGTCATCGTCTTTCGCATTTTGGCATATATATTGGACATAAAACGTCTTTTCGTTATACCTAATCGTTTTTCTTTTCCTACCGACCACCTTCCAAGTTACTTACTTACACACAATTTTTTTTTTAAATTGAAAACATCTAGTTTTCGAATATTGGACTATTGGCGGCTACGTCGACATTCGAATATTTGAATATTTCGTAAAGAATCCAGAGATGCGAAGACTCGGCTGTCATTGTACTAGATTTAGCGAATTGACAGTTTATGTATCTATTTAAACTTTATCGAATTTAGTATTATTAGATGTGAAACAATTTTATATGAAAGTTGTGATAAGGAATAATTTTATCCAACTTCAAAGTGGTAACTTGTTCACATGGGAATCAATGAAATGTGTAAGAAACAAATTCAATATTATGGGCTAATTTCCTTATGTTAAATCTTCGTTATACAGTCTTCAATTTCTTGTCTAATCATACATTATTAGCACCTTCACTTAACACTTAAGACAATATTATAATATAATTATAGAAGAATTTAAAATATATATATATAATATTGACTGCACTATACATATATAGTGATGAAAATGCACTGTTTCGTTAGGTTACTAAATAATTAATTAATTCTGTATAGCAAACCATTAGGAATAATCTCTGTCTCATAGTTTTTAGACCGTGTAACTTATTTGAACTCTGTATATAAGACATCTATTTTTTATCCATTAAAAAACTCGGAATAATGTATGTAGCTGTATACTTAAATTATTTTGCAACACGTATATATGCTGAAAAATATGATGCGAGATTCATCCTAGATTCTTTTTTTCTGAAGTACTAAAATACATTCCCCAAATAATGGTTTCGACCGTAGTAACTAAAATCATGTAAAAGATTTCGTAGCTACCGCTATTATTTGGTTTTGTGGTCAGATCAAACATATCTCTAAATGTGGTGATGTAATATTCAATAGATCGATTTGCGGTAGAGCACTCGGCAATATTTTAATTATGTTTTATTAAAAGTGAGTATCATGGAATCTTTTATGAAATTTAAAAACTACCTGTATATTAGTGAGAAACGATAAACACTTTAGAAATACTCAAATATCGGCTTAGTTCTGAAATTCTTTATCTAATCATGTATTATTACTTTACTAGTTTTAAAAAGATAAATCGAAAATTGAGAGATTAAAAGTGAGAAATTTATTTATAGACTCTTACTAGTAAGGTACTAAGTAAGGTCTTAGTAGTATGCAAGCTTCAAACTTAACAATATTACTATAATAAATACCTATAAAACAAAGTTGCACCACACCATTATTAGGACAATTATACCATAGGTAAGTCTATGAATAAATTGAAAACACATCTGCAATTCATTTAAAGTCTTCCTTACCGAAGAAATCACAGGATGGTTTATCAGAAACATATTGGAATTGCCAAGGTATCGCGTGATTCCTCGCGTGATTTCTTCCAGTAACGTTCGTCAAGCTCAAACTGCAGTTGCAACTTCTCGCGCAAAGCTAAACTCGTGGTATGGAGGGCTATCAATTTTCCTAAATCCGTTATTTTTTTTAAAAAGTAAACTGCAGACGGACGTCACCTCCGACAACAAATGTACACACACACGCGCACACACACACACACACGAAGTGGCACTCTAAGCCAACTCGGACATCTCCAGCTGTGCTGGTGTCGGCGACGGGGACAACGGTCCAGGCGGCGACGGCTCAGACTGTTCCTGTTCCTCGTGTGCCTGTGCCGGCGTCTGTTGACCGCCGTCGTGGAGTTTCGGGGCAATGAACATACCTCGCGGACTGAAGGTGTCGCAATAGAGGTTCTCCTTCTTGTGGACGCGGCGCACGTGGCTGCGCAGGTTGTCGCGGCGTGCGCTGCGATAGGCGCAGTGTGGGCAGAGGTGGGGCTTTTCGCCGGTGTGCATGCGCCTGTGCTGGATCAGCTGTAATTTACAGAATTGTGCAGTGATCGTTGAGATATATATGCGGCAGTGCAACGAGAGACATCAGATTTTCATCAGGTATAAGGTATAATATGCCCAGCTCTTACACGTAAGACTTACATATAAGCAAGAAAATTGGAATTTTTTTATCGATCATCAATGCTTCTCGAATATATTATTGAATTAGGTTCGTTTTCATACCTAATAGGTATGCAAGACGTTACAAGTATCGGCCTACCTTTTTGAGCTGGACGGTACGGAATATGCAGATGTCGCAGCAAAAGTATCTGTTGTCACGATGGCGTCGCATGTGCTTGCTCAGGTCGACCTCGGAGGAGCGATCGGCACCACAGACGGCACAACTGACTCGGATCTCGGTCGCCGTGCCCCGGGCGTGAGCGCGCAGATGCCTCTGGAAGGCTTTCTCGATCGTGCAGGCGTACGAGCAAAGTGAGCATCGGTACTCCTCTCTCTCGTACCTGCAATTTCGTTTTTATAAACTTAAGGCTTATAGGTATAGGTTCTATAAACTGTATCACGTTCTATTTCAAAATTTAAACTATAATAGTAAGGCAGTTCATTAACCCATTAACGACCAAGACCCCGAATTTTTAACAACTTTTTCAAGGCTTTTTTTCAACTAAAAAAAAGGTATAAAAAGTTTTAAAAAGATCATAACCGACGTATTTTGAGCTGTTCTTTCAAATAGTGATA
>UELU01082766.1:12193-41417 GCA_900490025.1 Megastigmus dorsalis
ATGCAATGACAATAATTCAAAATACTGCAAAAAAGTGCAATCGATGTTCAAATATTACGGGAAAATTTTTTTCATGATTTTAAAATATTTTTAAAATTTCTAAATTTTTTAACTTTTTTTTGTGAAAAACACGCCATGTTTTTTTAAGAGTGTTTTAGCAAAAAATAAGTATCGGCATTCGAAAGAACAGGTCAAAATACGCCGGATAAGATCTTTCCGAAATTTTTCAAAACCTTTTTAGTTATAAAAGAGCCCTCTAAAAAGTTGTCTGAAAAATTGCTTATTAAATTTTGAGCTTTTGGGATTTTGCGAAATATGGCCATTTTGAAGAGGTTAAAATTATTTTAGAATCGTGAAAAAAATTTTCCCGTAATATTTGAATATCGATTGCACTTTTTTGCAGTATTTTGAATTATTGTCATTGCACTTTCCTTGTGCAAAAAATTCATAAAGTTGAAAATTTCCAAATTTTTAACTTTTTTTCGTGAAAAACACGCCACATTTTTTTGCAGGAGTATTTTAACAAAAAATCGATATCACCATTCGAAAGAACAGCTCAAAATACGTCGGATATGATCTATTTCAATTTGTTTCAAACCTTTTTTTTAGTTGAAAAAAAGCCTTGAAAAAGATGTTGATAATTTGGGGTTTTGGTCGTTAATAGGTTAATGATATGAAAATTTATAGGCTTCTTAAAGGCAATAGTCGTTAATAGGATCAATGTATAATCTTGTATATATTTTTTAACGAAACAAGCAGAAATGAAGATCGAGTACCTATACCTGACGCGCTGGAGGGCGAGCGAGCGTTTCTTCCCCTGCGAAGTGGCGGATAAAGCGTCATTACCCGTGGTTTCCGAGGAGGAGGCCTCCTTGCCGTTGCCGCTACTCCTTACCCGGGATTTGCAGTCGGTCGTGCGCTTTTTCTTCGTTCGCGTCGCGGTGTTCGTCGCTCGGTCACAGGGATAAGTCTGTCGTACGCTGCTACTTGGACTGCTTTCTCTCGATCTGACAAAAAGTTAACGACACAGTCTTAATATAATTATATAGTTTAGTTATTTAATATATTATTTGATAAAGTTTTCTTTTTACTAATGAAAATATATTATAATAAATATCCTCTGTATGTAAGTAGTATAATAGTGATTCGAGCACGAAGATCAGTGCGAAGCGGCTTATGCACTTGCGCATGCGCTTGAGAATGAGTTTGCTGGAGTTAGAACAAGAATGAATCGTATACTGATCGTAACTGTTGTCAGTAAGAATCACTCGTTCATTGTGTACGTATCCCTCAGAATTAATGGGAATCTTCAATAGACACGAAAATTCGTATTAGTCCCTTTGAGTACATGTGATTGTTGTGAATTTTTAGAAGAATCGTATAATATCGGACATATAGAATAATTCGAAAATCATCAGGATCATACTGCAATCTTTCTTTGACCTGCAGTAATGAGTAAAGGTAAGCATAATTTTAAGAATAATATAAATGTAGCAGTTGAAAAAGTTTAAGTATTGTATAAATGAAAAATATTAAATCAGTCGCATATGGAAAGAGTTCTTTGTAGAAAATACAAATATTTGCAGGTTATTCTACAGATATTCTTAACAAAGCCTGCCTTTTCTTATTTCTAATTTATAAAGATCAGATCTTGTTCGGATGCATAGTTTTGCATAATATTCAATATTCGCAAGTGGTACATATATATCAATATGATATACATATGATACATAATATATACGGAGAACACTATGAAAATAGTCTGCTGTCGATTGCGTTGTGAACTGTGAAGCCGGCATGAGTCAATGAGTGAAGCCAAGACATACCGTCAACACCGTCATTCCGTCAACAACTAGAGCGTTTTCTGACCGTCTTTTTATAAATCTTTAAAGCGCGCAGTATGAAATATTATCGTACGTTTTTCTTGTAATATAGCAAAAAATAATAAAAAAAAATGATATAAGAAGGTTAATTTTTTAAAAGTACTACTATCTCAAAAATATAAATCAATATTGAAATATTATAGAAATTAACTAAGTTAGAGAAGCATCAATTGCGTCTAGATGCCTTGCAAAAATGTTCGATTAATTAGAAATATTAATATGGAAATACCAGATTTAAAAGGATCATAATTAATTAATTTAAGGCGGGTTTCAATCGGCATTATCGGTATTTTTCAGTGTTTAATTAAATTCGATTTTAGGGTTAATACCAAAGATTTCAATTTTTTTTAAGAATTTTTTTTTTATAATAATATTTATTTTATTGATTCTAACATTTTCATACATAAATGTTGATATAAAACACTATTAAAATTTTTTTTTTTATTTTCAATGATACATCCGGCTGGTATGGCTGCCTGAAGTTAGCCTTGTTAAAAAACGATTGACATGATATCTCAAGTTTGGAGGTTCTGAAACCAAAAAGTAATGTCATTCATAAAAAATAGACTTGTCATTTTCTTCACTTGGCGGACTTGAAAATTTTGCAATTTTGTTTTGACCGTAAATTGTTTCCTATATATATTTTAGCCCGATCGGTCCAATAGTTTTTTCTGAATCATGTCAACCAGGTCAAAAAACTTTGTTTTGTGAAAATCGCATTTAAAGTTTCTGTTCTAAAATACATCGAAAATACCATCATTATTGAATAAAAATGGCTTCTTACCCTTAATCATCGATGCCTGCTCCATATACCACACCTTCCACTTTTCAGATGTGAATCGATTGCTCGAAAATCGCTTGTTACTATCTCTCGAACATTTTCTATCCATTGTATTTGATTTCTTGATAAGCACTTTTAAAAGAGAGTAACTGTATTTATACACTGTTATACTAGCTGAACACGATCTTTTCAGTACAAAATCTTATCGAGAGTCAAAACTAGAGTATGCATCTACGATTTTAGTAGAGGGGATAAAAGGGCAGCTGCAGTCAGAATGTTCGAGAATGAAACGAACAATTCGAAATAATCCTAGAGTCTCGAGAGTGTATCCATAAGGGTCTCTGTGCGTATACCTGAATCGTGAAATGTGCAGTTGCTCTTTTATCCCCTCTACTAAAAGTGTAGGTACATACACACTCTAGTTTTGATTTAGGAACAGTTCTCGATGAGATTTTGCACTGGAAAGATCGGGTTTAGCTAGTATAACAGTGTATAAATATAGTTACTATCTTTTAAAAGTGCTTATGAAGAAATCGAATACAATGGATAGAAAAAGTTCGAGAGATAGTAATTAGCGAGCAGATCGTTAAAAAAAAAATAAGATTTTCAGGCAATCGATTCACATCTAAAAAGAGGTAAGTGTGGTGTATGGAGCAAGCATCGATGATTAAGGGTAAGAAGCCGTTTTTATTCAATAATGATGGTATTTTCGATTTATTTTAGAACAAAAACTTTAAACGCGTTTTTCTCAAAACAACGTTTTTTGACCTGACATGATTCAGAAAAAACTATTGGACCGATCGGGCTAAAATATATATAGGAAACAATTTACGGTCAAAAAAAAATTGCAAAATTTTCAAGTCCGTCATTTTGAATTTTTTTTTCAAATTTCAATCATTGTAGTTCATACGAAAATAACAAGTCTATTTTTATGAATGACTTTTTTGGTTTCAGAACCTCCAAACTTGAGATATCATATCAACCGTTTTTTAACAAGGCTAACTTCAGGCAGCCATACCAGCCGGGTGTATCATTGAAAATTAAAAAAAATTTTTTTAATAGGGTTTTATGTCAATATTTATGTATAAAAAGTTAGAATCAATAAAATAAATATTATTATGAAAAAAAAAATTCTTAAATAAAAGTGAAATGTTTTTTTTCTTTTTTCTTAAATCAACTAATTTTAATGGGGTGCAGTACCGACAAACGTGCTTTTTCTTTCGCTGATATCTTTTTCTATTTACAACGCAAATTAATATTTGGACTTGAGCGGCGTAGTGCTCGATACAATCAATCGCCCTGTGCTAGCTGAAGTCGATCTGATTTGTCATTTTTTCTATTAATTGGAACCAGTAAGTCGCGTTTACGCATTGACAGCTAACCTCAAAATTATGGTTATATCTACATGTGTTTATAACTTTTAATATTTATAATTTTGCGTAATATCTGGACTTGGCCGGCGTAGTACTCGTTGCTATTAATCGTTTTGTGCAAGATGGGGCTTATGTGTTTTATCGTTTTTTAAATTAACTGGAACATAGAAATAGATCGAACAGCCTGAGGAGGGGGGACGATACTACTTCCCCTTAATCGTTTTAAATTCGGCATTTACGTATTAAGATTTCCGAACAATCCGAATTCTGCTTTCAATCGTATTCAATCAATTTAAAACGAAAATTTTCAAAAGGGTGTTGTAGATTTTGGATGAGATTTTTTTAAAGAGCTTATTATTATTATTTTATGAATAATGTGTTCTGATTTTATGAACCGTAATTCTTTTTTATCTGCAGTTTCTGTGAAAAAAGATGAAAGGAGCAGCGATTCGACCAAGATGGACGAGTCACGAATAAGCACCAGAGAATACGATGAGAATCAAGAATCAGCCAGCAATATCTTTTGGCATATACTGCAAGATGAAAAGGGTATTGAGATCCCTTCTTACGTTAAGAACATTGTCGGCTTTAACAATCTTGATAATCCCTTAGCCTTCCGGCACATAAACGACGATACCATCAAAGAACTCGAGGATTTTGCCCGAAACCACATGAAAGACTTTCTCAAACGCGGTGACCAGTACGAATTATACTACGGCCGTTACCACAAGATGCCAGAGAAATTTCGTTTCCTGATAGGCGATCGCTTCCTCATCAAGGAATTGGTAGCCCTCGTCAAAAGTAAACCCGATCAGTTCTGGAGGACAAACATACCGATATCCACCAGCAAAGTCCAATCGAGCAGCTACATTTCATCAGACAATGATGACGATCAAGAGAGCTTGAAGACTTATACACCACCGAATCCTGACACCGAAGCTAAACTGTTGACCATAACAGTTAAAAGAGCATTGATGAAGGAAAACTTTGGTAGCAAGGCCAAAAATAAAGCGATGATAGATAAGGTACAAGCTATGGTCACCATCAAAACCATCACAACCGAAGCGAAAGGTGTAGAAACATACGTCATGACTGGATCTGTGAAGTGCGTCCTATGTCCCCAGAAGCTTGTCATCAGGAAGACCTTTGCTTGCGGAACGAAGAAACCACGATGGGTGGCCTCAAATTATAAGAGGCATGTCAGGTATCATCTGGATGGTAGATTGAAAAGGATGCTGCCCGAGGTAGAAGAAACTAGTGCGACGGAAGAGCAAGACCCGATAACGATCGTTTGCAAGAGCGAGGAATTCATAGACGTAGACCAGGACACTGAAGATAAAGTGGATGAGCATGACGAGGAAACGTATGTGGAGAGTTGGTAATCAAAGTTTTCGTGAATTAAGTTTGGTACTGACTCTGCTGGAAACATTAACTTAATTATTTAATTAATTAATTAACAATAATTTAGTTGATTGCCCAGTTATATGTGTGAATTCAGGAGAACGATGAAAAAGAAATTTCATTTCTATATTGTATAATGCATAAAATATTTTATAAATTTTTTGCGATTTGGTCACGCAGTGCATTGTTTAGATACGTTTAACATTTGTGCATCTGACCTATGGAGACTGATGAGTGATTAAAAGACAACTTTCTGCGTTTCAAACTCTCTACGATTCTTATATGATTATGATAATCGATGACTGTGAATCGAAGTAAATATATTTTATAAAACTATAAATAAATACAAATTGATATCCTAATTAGTATAACAGTACTTTCTTCCTGCGCAAGCTTTACCCCAACTTGTACAATAATTTTAATGTTCAACGGTTCTGTACGTGAAAATAATAAATAGGATAATGTAATAAATGGTTGTACAATACTCACAATACGTCTGTATAGGATGAGCGATCGCTCTCCGAGTCACTGTCCGACGCGAGATTCGAGCTTTCCGCGGCCTCGAGGGCAGCGGTAGCCGCCGACCATCTGCCCAGCATCGACGTGTAAGCGCCCAGCATCCAACCGCTCAGCATCGGTATAGTCGTATCCTTCTACAAGTGCAGGTTGGTACATAGTTAAAATACCGCCGACCAATTGAAAAAAAAAAAAGAAAAGAGAGAGAGATCCAAGTAAGAGAAGTAGCCGCGCGTCTCTCACCCAACTCTCAGCGCTGGCCTCGTTCTCCTCCTCGTCCATGCGTCTCGCCTCCTCCTCCTCCTCCTCCAGTTCCTCCTCTTCGTCCTCGTCCTCGTCGAGGCCGGCATTGCCGCCGTCCGTCGTCCCCCTGCGCTCGCTCGCGGCCTCGTCCTCGCTACTGTCTCGGCCCGGCCTGCGCTCGAGCCTCGAGCTCGGCTCCTCGTCCTCCTCCTGCTCCAGCTCCTCGAGGTCGGGATCGTTGTCGGGCTCCTCCCTCTTAGCCCCGGGCTGGTCCCGCTTGTCGGGCTTCCACACGAGCTCCATAGCCGCGGCGCTCGACTGCAACGACTGCAGCGAGTTCAGGAGGAGGGCGGCGCTGCTCGGCAGCTGATAGGCCGCTGCCAGGGGGTTGCTGTAGGCGGCCCCGGCGGCCGCGGACTCGAGCCAACCGATGCTGCCGGGGCCGGCTCCCGCGACGGCTCCCCCGCCGCTCCCACTGAGTCCCCGGCTCCTGATCCCATATTCCATCTGTAACGAGGAGCGCGACGATTCCAGCTATGTATATAGCCAACCCCAGGGCCTTTATCGCAGCTGTTTTCATACGTGTAATATGTGAAATGCGTATAATGTGGGTGCAGGCGCGAAGCTTGTGGGGCACGTTGATTAAAGGGCTATATCGGTGTGATGTTTGCCACGAAAGAGTTAACTTCGCAAAGTCTTGTTAATCGACATGAGCCAAGCAATGGTTTCGCGATGATTATGGAATAACCTGCACGAACGAGCTGAACATTTTTTACAAAATCAATAGGCTCGGAGTTGATTTAATATTAATTATGATAATAGTCAAAACTTATACCATAGATCGCATTATCCAACTCAAATAAATATACATCTAGCATTAAGCAGCAGCGTCAGGGTATTATTATTTATTGGAATATGCATTATTTTTAATCATGACGCGATGGGGTATTAATGTTTATGTATAGTTATCAAAATAGTAAGAGATGCTTTTTATTCAGATGAGCGAATAAGCTTTGTATATAGGTACAACAGTATAGATCAAAGGTATACGTTACACTATAGCTGAAATTCCATTCCGCTACTAATGATCCATAACTTCATTATATAACATATATTCTGAGAGGATTATAATAAAATACCATACAAAATGCCTGAATTTGAAATGTATTGGAAGTAAAAATCGTTATTCGAATATGCGGCTGAATGAAAATTATGCTGTAAATTCAATAATTTAGATATAAATATGAAACATATGATGATACAGAGATGGATTAAATTTGTCTTACATTTTCATACAATTTTTAAAGAAAATTGTGGCTCTTGGATTGTTACTGAAGCACATCGGTTGTGCTGTAAATTGTTGATATCGATACAAGTTTCTTACTAATTTTCATACTTGTTTAGAAACTATTTTCCAAAAAGGCTTGTGTCAAAAGATAATTTATACGGAACTACATATGCTGCGCTCACTTTCGAAATAAAATTTTCGAACTATCTGACAAAATCAAAGATACAGACTGTACTAATAACTATAGAATAAAGACTTAGAATGGACGGTTTTCCAAAAAAACAAAACTTCGATTTAAATACCACTGTATACTTTTCGTATTTTTAATACTTATATACATAACTTGGTATCTGAACGTACTTGTATGTTTCTACATATATCTAATATCGACTATTCTAATAGTGGATGCAGTCTTAGAAAATATGAAAGCTTCAAGGAATTCATGTATCGAAAATATACATTGTACATGCATCTGTACAATTATTTTTATTTTATTTACTTGGAAACTTTACAAAAACAATTTTCTATTTATGGGTAACAAAATATATAATGTAAATACAAAGGGCAAACATTTTTTTTCCGTAAAATATATAAAACAGGTATAAAACAAAAATATAACCTTTCAGCATCGTAACTATGTAACAAAAAAAATAAAAACATGGGTCGGATGATGAAGTCACGCAAACTCGTTCACACGTACACAGACATCGAATATCAATATTCAATCTAATTGTAAAACCTTATAAAATGTATTAGGTTAACGGGAATCTCTGGAAATTATTTCCGCCGCAATCAATAAATCATACGAGTATTTTATTACCAAATTCATTGTCGTCGGTAATTATTTGTAATTTCACTTTGCTAGAACTTTAAAAGAAATTTTATTTATTCTCTTTATACAAACATAATATATTGCACAAGTTAGGTATATAGAAACTGATTCGAAAGTACACAGTGCAGCGTCTGTACGTGCAGGGCTTTGACTACTGAAACTCTCAACAGCGACTATATTATATACAAGTATTTGGTCTGCGACTATAATTGTGCGCACGCAAAGTCCGTGTCTAATATGCATTAGTTGTTAAAAAACTAAAGTATATTTTTTTTCTCTCTTCCCATCGTCATTGAGAGTCAGTAAATAATTAATTAAAACAAGCGCGGAGTTGTATTAATAGCCGCTGGGAGCGAAGCTTCGACCGGCGTATAAAATTAGTCGAGGCAATAAACTCGTGGCCCGCAAAGTGTATATATAACGGTGTAATCGAAATTATTTCTCGCCCCCCCCCCTCCCCCTGTTATTGCGAATAATATTTTATAATGATATTTACCGATGTAATTAATATTACCGGTATACTTTGGAAACTGTACTTCTAATCGGACCCGAAATTTCTCGCAACAATTCAACTATTCAATTATCGAACACAGGATTTATTCTGATTCTATATTGATTCGATGCATAACAGTTATTACTGCTCCGAAAATCATATTGTTTATTTGTGCAATTACATTAATGAACAAACATAGTTTACGATTCTGTGTTGTTAATTAATAGTATATTAAGTTGGAAAATGTGTGCGTAAGGATATGGCCGGTAAACATTGTGTAACTTTTTATATTAATTAAAGGAGCTTTTTAGGATTTCACGTAATATTTTTCATTGGATTTTATATTCTCACCCATACTTTTTAAAGTATACTTTTCAGAGTAACTGTAAAACTTTAAAGTACTTATGCGATTGGATTTTCATGACAAAATTCAATTCTCCTTACTATCATGCAGTAAATTCATAAATCATTTTTTCTTTTACAACCGTGTCCCCGTTCTATTTTTCAATTTAATTAAACAACTAAAATATTTTTCATTATCATTTTTAGACTAAAATTGTTGTTTTCTACTATTGCTAATTCATGTTATACGAAAAATCTAAATCTTCATACTTATTTTTGTTCCCGATATTTCACGTATCTTTTCCGGTATAAATGTAACCGTATTGATTAATGTTTATTTATAACATTTGCTGTACCAGTCCGAATCGATTGATATATATTCTCTAAAATAGCACATATATAAATTATCCTTTCTCGGTACTTTTCATTTACAATTAGGTGTATCAATTTCAAACGACGCAGCTGTCATCCCGCACATCTCATACACGTTCCATAAAAAAAAAAGAGAAATTGTAATTTTAGTGCTTCAAGGATATTCGGGTATTTTCATACATATAATCCGACACACGCACACAAATACGCGGTGTACATAGCGTTCAGCCCGAGTATAGTGGGAGACTGCACACGCATATACACCACCATATGTATATATATATACGCGCAAGTTAAGCTAGTCTAAATACGCGAGGGAGCAAGAGAGATGGAGTCGAAGGATACACACACACACACACACACAAACACAATGCTAGTATATACATGCATATCCGTCAGGTCTAACGCTATGGTGACAGGCGATTGAGCCGCGTTCTGACGTCATAAATCATTCGCGGCTCCTAGACGCGGGAGGTGTGCAATAAGGAATAGCGTGTAATATACCCCTGCAGCCGATAGTCGCCTCTGCACGCACTGCACGAGAGACGCGCACACCTCGCCGTCTCTCCGTACACACATATATTAATCAAAGCCAACAACGGGCGCGATATGTGTACCATGTATGTATATATAGACCCCTATACGTCTATACATGTATACATATAGCTGTACAGTGAAAACACCAGCAGGACGAGGAGACACTGCAGCTCTGACCAGGATTCTCCCGCACACACGCGCACATACACACTCTCTCTCTCTCCCTCTCACTCTCTCTCTCTCTCTTTGTCACGCACAACTATTTACTTTATAGAAGTAGAACAAAAATGAACTACTTATCGATACTTGGCCGATGCACTCGACACCCGCGCACAACTTTTACGCGTCCGAATCATGTTATGAGGGAGGAAAAAAGGACAAGGACGAACGGGAGGAGCAGCAGTAGCAGCGACAGCGGCACAGCAGGACTTGCAGAAAAACGTGATCCGCGGTTCCGTCGTATGTACTATGCACCAAAAGTATATATAAACGTGGACGCGAAAAAGACGGTATGGAACGAGGTTAACGTGCACACGACGGAGGTTGGCCCGGGGGGTATGGAACGAGAAGGGGGGTAACGGAAAAAAAAAAAAAAATGTTGTGTCCGTGTGTTATATATTTTTTTTTTCCTCTCTCTATCGAACTATATAATGCAATAATGTTATTTACGTGTCGTCGAGTTGGCGGCCGATATTGGCTCTTACGCGCGACGCCTCTATCTGGTTACCATTACGCTCGTGGATATACGTATGAAATGCTCGACTATATACTCTCTCTTGCTCTCGTTCTCGCTCTTTCTCTCTTTCGTCCTGGAACTCATATAGATACACACACACACACACACACACACACAGAGAGAAACATACATACGTATATATATATATATAGAGGTGTATATGTATACACACACGGAGCTGGTGTCCCCCCACAATAGCCCTATTTATGATTGGGCAAAATTGCTTTCCATGCGCAGAATAAAATCCGACTATCTGCCCGGGGAAAAATCGCGCGCGCGCGCGTTCGAGTCCCGCGTGGTGGGTAGGTAGGTGGCTGAGCCGCAGTCCGGCAGCCGAGCACCAGCAGCAGCAGCCCCACTCGTCCAGCGCGTTCCTGCTGCTGCTGTTGCTGCTGCTGCTGCTGCTTCAGACGCGCTCTCTCCTCTCAGCTGCGGGATCCAGATGACTCCCGTTCCTCTTTCCGCCACAGCACAACCGGCCGAGATGTACTCGCGATCCATCGAGGTTGCGGCTTTTGGCCGATGATGCTCCTCCGCCTGCAGCAGGGAAGCTGTATATATATGCGCGGGAGGAGCAGCCTTGGCTCGTCGCTCGCGAAAAATCCTCCAATATGGCGCTTCGGTGGAGGCAAGCGCACGCCAACAGGACTGTATACATATACATATATCCACGGGGTGAGCGCCTGCGCCCGCGATGCGCTTATTTTTCCCTCTCTACACGCACGGGGTCTCCCTCTCTCTCTTTCTGTGCGGGTGAGCGGTGCTATGGGTGCATCGAGTATCTCGCGGAGTCTGAGAAGCGTAGAGGGAGAGGAGTAACGAGCAGGAATGCTCTCTGCACTTTGACTGTGTGCGTGTACAACGGTCGGTGTATTTGGGGAGGAAAATTAGCCAGGCAGCTGGTGGTTTTTTATGCTCCTCTGATGGCGGATCGCGTTGGATGCTGTGGCGCGCGGCAGCAGCTCGATCGACTCGTAATATATGTGCCATGTAGTTGCATCTCTCCGAAGGTATCGAGTCGTTCGATATAGTCAATGCCCATGTCTATGTACCGTTAATTAAGGTCCCTTTTAACTCGTTTTATATAGAGCTAAAGGCCTTTTTATATAGAGCAATATGGTAAAAGAGCCTCGGCATATAATAAGTCCACAATGACCAAGTTCACTTTTCATTTTACCTTACACGAGATCTTTTCCAGTAGCCGTTTCTTATCAATTTATACTTTTATATTACGGGATATGTACGTTGTGATACAAGCACTGGTAAAGCCTTTTGGTTTTATACCTGGGTCTTGGAGAATCAATCCTTGACAAATAAAAAAAAAGGAAGAAAAATCATGGATGGGCATTTCTACGAGATATAAAGAATTAATTGATGTAAAAACTTTTAGATGATACGAGATAATATCTCATTTGAGATTTAGTTTACAATTTTGCACGCGTAATACGAGCTTGATTCTCGCACACCTACCGATAATGCGGTTTTGCAAGTTGTTCAAAGATTTCAAACAAATGATTGATAATAGTCTATACAGTATTTAAACAGAAATCGAGAAAGTAATGAAACACTAAGATACGTTCGTGCAACTTGTCGTACTATATACTATACTGATCGACCGAATACTACGATACCTCAATGCAGTATCGAAACACTCAAACACAAATAATTGCAATAATAAAATGCTATTATAACTGATAGTATATAATAGTCACGAAACAGTAGCTGCATCAGCGTCGGACACCGATTCTTTTTCCATCCTATATATATTTTCGTCGCAATAAGCAATATAATGACGAACTCATTATATATACATCCCTCAATCGCGAGATTCACTTCTAAAATGATAGCTGCTGATTGCTCAATTCGCGGACTCGCGTATGCAAAGTGGCCGGCATTACAGTCCAACTCTATTATTCCTTTTTTTTTCCGCTGACGAAGATATATATACAACACATCGCTGACGCTGACGTTCATTATCCCTATATGAATAAGTAAGGCGGCAGAGAGTCGCGAAATCATCCCACGTCGTGAGGATATATATCTGTTATTTCCGCGTCTAGACCTGAGTTAGGGACGACTCGAGAAGACAATGGACATTTACGACGGACGTTACTTCGGTATCAACAAGAAAATCGTGGGTGTGCTTGGTCTCTGGCCTTACGCGAATCGCACGAAAAACAACGTCATTCGCGCTCTCCTCTTTTTGTCTATGTTCGTAATGCTGATGCCTCAAGTGAGATTTCCATTAGACTCTCATATATTTCTGCGAAATATTCAAATTTAAAATTTTAATCATTTCCGATGCTGATTTTCTACAATACTCATACTGCATATAACTAAGACGATAACTTTATTCAGGTGATTCGATTATACAAATATTTTGGCAAGGACATGGACAAGATGCTCGAAAACATGTACATCATACTTTACCTATTTGGCATCGCGGTAAAAATAGTAACGGCAATCACGGCGGAAGAAAAGGTTAGTCGCGCGATCAATCAAAAGAGAAAAAAAAACTATTCTTCGGGATGAAAGAGTTACGTGCGATATCGCTCATACCTTTGCAGATGAAAATAGTGTACGAAAACACTGCTAGGGATTTCGAAACTATAATCGACGAGAAAGAAAGGAACATTCTTATAGAATACTCGGAGAGAGGACGAGCGATTTCTCTTGGCTTCATGAGTAAGTTTTTCTTGAGTATATAAAGAATTTTCCTCTGAGAAACGTGCAAACCATTTGATTAACTGAGAGCAGCTGCGTAATATCAATAGATGTCGAGCAATCAGTAAAAATAAAATCTCGTGTAATTTTTACTCGAAATAGCTTGTAGCTGTACATATGTCAAAGAAAAGTGCAATTTCAACTTTCTTCCAGTCTACATGATCTCAGCCCTGCTAGTGTTCATAACTCTGCCACTGACTCCGATAATGCTCGATCAGCTGATGCCGCTTAACGAATCTCGCTCGCGGATCTACATCCTTAACGGGGACTATCTCGTCGACGATCTCGAGCATTACTTCGAGATCTATCTGTTCGACGTGTGGACCTGTTCGCTCACCGTTTTGATACTCTGCTCGATTGATCCGATGTATGCGGCGATAGTTGAGCACTGTCTTGGCTTGTTCGCCATCGTCAAGTAAGATTGTCTCTACATCGTGCAACTGTCCCTTGTATTTATATTCTTAAGTCGCAAGCACGTAATATGTTTAGGATATAAGCAAGGATATTAATCTTCAGGACTTATTGGATTTTTTTCCCCGAATTGCAAATGTACGAAACTGCTGCTACTGATTTTAACAGTCGCAAAATTTATTGCATCATTCTATTGTTGGCAGTGCTAGGTATTTTGTTTTTTTACAATTTGACCAACATCTATCGAGGGTTTATGAAAAATACTTTCTATAGACGTTGGAGAAATCGGTGTTATAATTTTAAACGCTGTGACGATAAAACTCATTGATAAAAAAACTTCGAATGCCACCCATACAAATGTTTTGCTCGAATCAACTATTGTTGGCAGTACTTTTCGACGACTAGACGTGATTTAGAGATGTTATTAGTACCATAAGTTTGACCTGAATGATGAGCAATAAAAGCTGCTGAATTCTTCGATTTTCATCGATTATATATATATAAAAGCTTTTAAAATATATTACATATTTGTATTTCAGGAAAAAATTCCATAGGCCGTAGGAATCTTGCTCTTTGAAAATTTTGTTAGATTGATTAGATATAGTACAATATTGAATTCTCATATATCTCAATACTTCATTTGATACATTTAGTGCGATAAACTAGGTTTTTGTGATTTGACCCAATATTTTTTTCCATCTTCGCCCATTCAATGACCGATCCGAGAAAACAATAATATCACAATAAAATGCTAATTATAGAATATATTGTGTAATATTCTCTGTGTAAGGTTTCGATTAAAATCATGCACCAAGATCGATGAGAAAGAATTGAACAATTACGGATTGAAGGGCGACAAAACGACGTACACTAGTATTGTTGAAATAATTCAATTGCATCACAAAATTATAAAGTTGAGTATCCTAAAATTAATCAACAGGATAAAATCAAACGCATTTTATTAACGCAAACTAAATATTATCTATATGCACATTTTCTCATGATCAGACTTTGACAACTAGTTTGGCAAACTGAGAGAGTATATAACAACTTGGCAAAGATATTCAAAAGATAACGACTTCATTTTTTCAAATAACATTCTTTTCACGGGATTTCAGCTTTTCTAAGATCCTGGAGACGTCGTACACTCAGTATTTCTTACTAGAAATGGGAGTGACGATATTAATTTTAAGTATTGCGTCTATAATAGTAAGTAATTTTGTAAACACAATTCGACATTCACTCGACACTTTTTCAACGGTTTATTGGCTTTTACAGATCCTAGTAAAGCTGCATCAACTATTGGAGTGCATTAGGTACATTTTGATTTTATTAGGTATATTGATACACATATTCTATTTAACTTGGCCAAGTCAAAAAATGATCAATTACAGTGGCGATCTTTTTCAAGATACGTGAGTGCATCGACGTATTTATGATTTGAGAAAAACATGCATCTAGAATTACAGTTAAAAGTATCTTTGGTCTTCAGGTATTTCAACGACTGGTACGAAACTTCCATTAGGTGTCAAAATTTACTGAAATTCATGGCGTTACGGTGCGTGGAACCTTGTCAACTGACTGCGGGCGGATTGTACGTCATGAATTTCATCAACTTCGCTGCGGTAGATATACCTATATTTCTCTATATTTTCGTAAAATCCAATATTTTAAATATACTAAATACTAACGGAATCTGAATGAAGTCCAGTTGAATTTAGTGAATCTCCCAAGTGGACTTGTACTGGATATTTTCAGCAAGATTTCAAATCCAATTCTGTACTTATACAAGTACAAATGACACAAATTTTTTTGTTATTTTAAGGTTGTCAAAACTTCAACATCCTACATTACACTCTTCTCATCATTCAGATAAAGGGCCAAAACTATTGTTTGATCATCTCATCACTGGACTTAGATAGTCCTGTTTCTCGTGCAGGATTATAATTAATGATAGCTTGTAAAATACTCATCATATAAAACAGTTTCAGATTGACACGATTTTCTTCAATCAATTACTTGTCCATTTATTTGTTAAAATGGATTTTTATTGAAATTTCAGGTGGTATGACTTTTATACTTTGTTCATAATACTTTTAGATATACTGTTTATAATAGTTAATTAAATAAATAACTTGCTACATGAAGACGTAAAAAAACCGCTTTTTCTAATGATATTATTCTCTACAATTCAATGCTGCGCAGGAAGCACTGGAAATACGTATACATTTTACTTAATTCTATTTACTTTCTTATATCTATTAGTGGTATAAAATAAATGAGTATATAAGAGTCATGAAAAAAAAAATCTTATAAGCAGTACGAAATGTGGAATCTCGTCATACAACTAACATGAAAATTCTGCTTGCTAAGAATATAATTTCAATTTCCGATGCTTACCGGAAATATCAAAGAATACCACAACATATAAATAAGAAATATCAGATATCGATTGGAGATGTGACTATAACGCAGATACACTCGCAAGAAAAAAATGTCATCACGCACAATTCCGTGGATGATATAAGGCCCCTACAGAGGTCTAATTATACAAATGACATCGCACAAATGGCATTGTTGATATATTTATATATAGATACCTGCTTTCAAAAATCAGGTGAAAAATCAGATGATTATCACCTAATTTTTTAAAGCAGGGATGCTACAAGCCGTTGTAACTCGCTGTGCTTTTATATATATATATATCAACAATGTTATTCCTGTATTTATGCGTTGTAGCTCGACCTCTGTAGGGGCCCATATACTTACGACAGCAGTTGTTCAGATGGTTCGCGGCAGATTTTTTTAATGATATACATCTTACGTATTTTGCTAATAATATCTGTATAGATGAACAAGCAGTAGAGTTTTGTTCTAGAAACGTTTCTCAGAGGTTTCATGGGATGTGGGAAGGAACATATTTCAATATAACATATTTCATTCTTTATATCTGTTACAAATAAAAAGTGTATATAGTAAATTAGAAATAGGGAGGTAAACGAATTATTTTTATCCCGTATATTGATACTCTATTCAAAAAGAGGTAGGTAGGTTATATTTTTTCTTTTTTAAATATTATAAACGTCTGTAACTTCTTAATTATTATTATTACTTAAAAAAGAAAAAAAAAATTAAAAAATACATCCTAGTTACTTTTTGATTATCGGTCTAAGTAGATAAAAAGAAATAATTTTATACCCCTATTTACTTCCCTATTTTGAGAAAAAGAGTTCATAAATTGTTTTAATAATTTTTTCAAGTCTTCCTACTAAGAAATTCGGTATTCTTCTACAGACAAGATGCGACGGGTCCTTCAAGTCCATAAAGTCGCTTGTAAGTTTACAGGCCTTTTTTATACTTGTCTCTGTTTCCATATCTCGCTTTGGAATTTTTTTTCCTCTTCCCAAAGTTTATATCGGGAGTGTAGTGATTAAACTCAGTACATACTCTCACCAAATCCTCGTTCCCATACACAGTGACGCCATTATAAACCATTTTCCGCTTCATTTTTTCAAGTTCACGCTTGAAAGTTTAGCATTACTTCCAGTCTGGATCGTTTTCGATCGATAGTTGGTGATCCTGACCAATCGTAGAAATTAAGCACTCCAGATTCGCTATGTTATATCGGCGATCATGAACATTACGTTCTCTGTATATCCGGCGATGCTTACCTCGTATAAGCGGAGGGCGGACTTCTTTCATCGGTATCCTTACACCAAAAGTCTACGTTCCCATTAGAAAGAATACGGAACGTGTTCATGTATGGATATGTTGAATCACCGTGTAAGGCTGTTTAATATTGACATCAGAACATTTATCATGAACGAAACTGATAACTCTCCGAGATATATCATACTTAACTTTCTCACCACGTTTATCCTTTGCTGTGAAGTCTGCTCCGTAGTCAGACAAAAATTTGGCGATTTCAACATTATTGCAACTGTGTTGCACCCAATAAAGTTTGACTGCAAGCGTTGACGATTTGCTCCGTTTTCCAGTAGGACTTTGACAGCTTTGTAGCACTTACTTTTCCGAGCAGCCAAGAATAGAGCAAAAGCTGTAACCAAGGGATCTTTGTGGTAATATGTAACAGCTCTACTAGAATTTCATTCCCCCTTCTTGCAGCGCTATGCAAAAGATTGTTACCTATCATAGCATTGCATCGGTTGATGGCTGCAGTGCGTTCGATAACGGCTGAGACTTTTACTGAATAGGTGAGCCAACCAATGTGATGTAGAGGTGATGCACCAGTTTTGTTCTGGAAATCCAAATTAGCGCCTTGATCTAGAAGTATAGTTTGAATGATGTCACGTTCTCATTGCGTGCTGCCTTAATTAACACGTTGCAATTAAAAAGTAGACGCTATTCATGAATAACGAAGAAAGTTTATTTTCTTTGTGAATGATTCTCCTTGACAAGGAAGCGTATGTTTTTTTTTTCCAAACTCACTTCAATTATTTAAATATATATCAAATTATATAAGTATTACCTATAGTCGGCTGGTGGATATCGAATCTCGTGTGATCCAACAATTACGGTTCGCGATATAAGGAGCTGGAAAATGTATTCAGAGAAATATTTACTCGGACTGAGTGCTCGGAATAAGATGCGCAGGTGACGATGGCTTGTGAAAAACTGTGACGCTTCTTAATGACACTGAGTCATCTTTTATACCTTTCTCCCTTGTTTCCCGAGTGAGGTTTCGGGTAAATGTTAAGCGTGTCCAGGCAATACCCAAAGTTCAAAAATGTATAAGCACGTATACCTTGTCTGAATAAGCGCACCGACGCCGGATAATTCAAGCGGTGAGCATTATTGTATTATTGTTAAAGGTCTGTCTGCTTTCAATATAGGACAATAATAGACCGTTGCGTTTAGGATGGTGATCAAAACAGCGTTCAAACCCAGGCTAAAGGGATTTTATTTATACTATACTTATATAGACCTCGAGAACGACTGAACTCCACACTTGGACACGGAATATCATATGAATTCAGCTTTAACTAATTTAGCTATTTTAAAAAGTTAATTTCAATACACTTTTCTTATCTATAGCTAAGAATGTGGACAAGTTGCGATGGCTGCTCAAAAAAGCTACTATTTACTAATTGTCATGAAACCATTAAACAATTTGTTTATATTTTGCTATTACAGTTTCTGAAAAATTTTCTAGGGATTTTCAAACGTAATAATAACCGAAGGGGAAGAACAAAATATTCTTATTCGATATTCGAAAAGAAGCAGATTCATAAGTACAATTTAGTATTTGTATGATTTGTATAATGATTATCTAATGATTTTTCTATATACATTAAACATGCGCAAAAATTCGACAAGATATACACCCACTGAACTAAACTTGGCTAAGAATCTTCGTCTGGAATCGAGGCCTCATCTCCGATCCTTAGGTTGACTACAGAAAGATTTACTTATATTTGACGTCTAATCTCGCTCGTTATAAGGGTAAGAATCGTCGAAATCAGCTAAAAAATGACAATTAATTTAATAAAGTATTGCATTGAAAATGTACGAAAAACCGTGAAATTGTAGGATTCATTTACAAATGTGAACAAAAGTTGATAATAAAGAAGCAAATCTTTCTGAAATAAATTATGACGATAATATAATACTTATATTTTCTAATTGCACAAACAATACAACCATACACAATGAAATAATAAAATTAAGTATATTATACTTTATAATAGTATTAATATTTTTAGTGTTATAATTAAATTATAACGGTAAATTGAATAATAACAACAATTATATTGTTAATTATATTTTACCTATTTACTTGTAACAAATGTTTAATATAATTGTCAGATTTACCAAAACTCTCGAAACATCGTGCACTCAATATTTTCTGTGCTTATTATGCTTTGGATTAAAAATAACAATTAATCCACTTGTATATTGCTTCCGATCAAAATATAAATCTAAAAATCGGTTTTTAGGATTTTTAAGAGTTTTAGGTCATAACTAATGTTAGAAATGAAAAAAGCTATATTGCAAAAGGTATTTTGTTAATATGAGTCTTCTGGACTTGAAAATCAAAAATACGCACTTATTTCTGAAAAGTAATTTCAATTTGTAATATCTTCCCTGTTGAAAAAATCCAGCTGGATTTCCTGCTGGAATTCCAGGTGGATTCCACTGGAATCCAGGTGGATATCCAGGTCCTGGATTTTTGCAACAGGGAAGATATTACAAATTGAAATTACTTTTCAGAAACAAGTGCGTATTTTTGATTTTCAAGTCCAGAAGACTCATATTAACAAAATACCTTTTGCAATATAGCTTTTTTCATTTAAATTCATAATAAAGCTTCAATATTCGAATTTTTTGTATTTTTACTAAATTTGAAAAAGCCAAAAAAATTCGAATATTGAAGCTTAGTTACCCACTTTGGGTGTTATCAGCCGCATGGTAACACCTAATAAAGTCACCGAATCTACGTGAAATTCAATGTTTAGTAATTAGTTGCAAAAATCCAGGACCTGGATATCCACCTGGATTCGCCTGGACTTCCAGCCTGGATTTCCAGTCAAATCCACCTCGATTCCAGTGGAATCCACCTGGAATTCCAGCTGGATTTTTTCAACAGGGTTGAGATCCTTATAAAACATGTTATGTTACGTTGTGCGAATTTAATGCACAGTGGAAACCCTTTTCCACTGAGTCCGCGGAGTCGGCGATATCCACTGGATAAAAGAGAAAGCTAAGGAAAAAAAAACATCCAAAAGAACAAACAACTGCGGACAAGAATGTGTACAAGGAATAAACTTTATTTTCAATAATAATAATAATAATAATAATAATAATAATAATAATAATAATAATAATAATAATGATAATAATCGTAACACTAATAATATTCATATAAAAATGTACAATGGTTATATTCGCAAAAGCTATTTCAATTCATTCAATTCATTCAATAGGTCTATAAAATTTATTTCTTTTCCAAAGCGGTCGCCGCTTCAAACGCCTGCACCTCTATTAACATTTTTTTCACCTGTCTGACTGTGATATCTGGTTGCTGTAACTGCAATTAAAAACGTAAAATTTTAATTATCATGTACTTACTGAATGGTCAGATCTGTTTATAAGCACTTACTCTGATTTTTACAAATAAGGCGGTTGAGGGACTTGAAGTTTTCCTGTGCAGTCGAACCAGCGATCCATGATTTGTATGGTTAGCCAATCTTTCCCAACCACCAGTTCTATCTAGTATTCCTTTTATACGATTCACGTGTTCATCTGTCAATTTCTCCTCGTTTTGCCTAAGCTGCTCCAATTGTCGTTGCTGCTCCGCAGATTTAGCCGTCTCGGCTGAAGCTCGTGAATTATCCTGAACGAGCTTGCAGCTCGGAGTCATTAAGCGTGCCTGCATGTCGACACGATCCTGTAGTGGCATCTCATCTTCGGACTCTTCCTTCAGATCCAACTCCTCATCGATAGGATCAGTTGGTTTTTCCTCGCTCAATAGCTGCATTAACTGCATTGATAGAAGAATTGTACATTTTTAGAATTCTCTTAGGTAAAAAACTTTCAAAATCAGTTACAGTTAGAATAATTTTTTTTTTTTATACAAAAGTGTGAAAGTGACTGCGAAGGGATAGCTTAATAATACAAAATTTGTATTTATTCTCACATTATTGCAACTGATATACAAGAGTAGAAAGAATCAAGTTCAGCTTTTATTATAAATGGAACTTACCCTAGCATCGTTGCGTGCAAGATCAAAAGAAGATTCACCAGGCGTGGATGACTCATCCTCGCTATCGCTGCTTTCGCTCTTAATAGTGGGCGTAGCAGAACTTTCTACTGTCAATTGTGTAGGTGGGGGCTGCGGAAGAATAAGCTTTCTTAATAACAGTTCTTTATAGTATTGCAAGAAAATTAAGAAAAAAATTCAATTTTAAAATTTATATGTATATTACATAATAAAATAAACTACTCACATTACTGTTTTCTTCATCCTCGTCGTCATCGTTAACGTTGTTATTCCTTATGTTAGGATCAGCTCCGTATTTCTTTAATATTTTGACCAGTTCCTCGGCACATTTGCCACCTTTGACAACTGCGCCATGCAATGCGGTGTTGCCTCCGAAATTTTTCATATTTACATTCACCTTCTTCTAAACATAGTTTTAGTTACAACACGATCTAAGAATTTTGTCACGAAATTTTTTAAAAATCTAATGGTTGTGTACCTTGCTAAGCAGATAGTTGACGATGTTTTTGTGATTGCTATCTACGGCGATGTGTAACGCAGTCCTACCGTAAGACATGTCTGTGGCGTTTATGTCAGCACCAGCTTCAATAAGGGCCTTGACAGCCTGCAGCGAGCCCATCTTAGCAGCCAGATGAAGAGCTGACCAGCCTGCCTCGGTGTGTGCCTCCAGATTCAGCTTTACATTAGAATTGAGTATCTCGTCGATACATTCGATTGCGTTTACTGTTGGAAATAATTTTTTTTTCTATTAATACTTCAATATATCTTATATTGAAAATAAGGCCATTTTTCTACTATACATTATATAAAATATATATATGTTGGATTCATAAAAGATTCTATGATTTATTTTATCAGAACAATTACTCACCGATGACAGCATTATGTAATGCAGAGGCATCTTCTTCATCAGATTTATTTGGATCAGCACCAAGTTTCAGAAGAGCTCGAACAATGTCAGGTTGATTTTGTAGAACTGCCAAGTGAAGTGGTGTCTGAAAAGATTAATCCTTTAGTGAATACACTTCATTTTGTACTTAACAAACAAAGGAATAATAATTTTTCAAAATAATACCTTTCCACTACTATTTTGCATATTGGCAATAGTTTTCAGTTCTGGATCAGTACTTATAATCATGAGGATACATTTTGCAATTTCATATTGTTCATGACGTAGAGAAGAGTGCAACGGAGTATCTCCATAATTTGTTAACTCCTGCAAAAGTTTACGCACTATGTTCAAGGTATTTGACTTAGAACTACTGGATTCATCAGTTGCTTTAAGGATATTCAATACTTTTCGCACAGCATCCTTTGCGAAATTCTGTAAAATAAAAAATAAAAAGTTAATTTTACATTTTGATGTTATCTAGCTTATCTAAATTCATTTTAAAACTTTTAACAAATCAAATAACTATTAAAATTTTCAATCAAATAAATAAAAAATTTAAATAATGAAATTCTATTTGTCTAAATGAAATTAGGTATGAATCTTGACTAAGCAGTAACTAATTTATTTGAAAAATATAAAAATATTTACTTCAGCATATGTGTCTGTTTCCATCGCACCTCCTCCATCAAAATGAAGTCCAGGAGGCAGTTGCGGACTTTGCACTGGTGTTAATAAATGACAGTATTCTGTAAAAATATTTTTTAATTTGTAATACAAATTAAATTAATGGAATATAATAACTATTTAGTAGCTATCCGAAAAATAATTTTACCTTCAACATACGATAAGTTATTAAAAAATGTATTCAAATCTTCTGAGTTGCATTGATTATTTTCACTCATCAATTTTTTTATTTCTCCAGAAATATCTGAAATTTCCTTTTCGCCTAGATTCATAAAAGTTTCCCCCATTAACATACAATTCTCTATTTGTGGATTTTGCAATACGACATTTGTAGATTCTAAGCTTGCAGATGAAGATGTTTTACGTCTTCGTTTTCTATCTATGAATTTCAAGAAATAAATACAATTTTAATATATTTTATAAAATTGAGGCATAATTACAGTAAAATAATTTATAATATTGATCAAGCTTAAACTTACTTAAGACTTTCTCTGAAGCTTTGTATTTAAATCTTATACTGTTAGAAACTTCTCCATCAGAAGGTCTCTCTAATTTTAAGAAAACTTCTTTTGTTTCTGTTATATTAGTATCTTTATATGGGGGTGTTCTATAAAAAATAAAAAAATAAAAAAATAAAAAATGTGTATAGAAAAATGTATCATCCAATTATAAAAATTAAAGCTAAATAATAATAAATTACATAAATATATATGCATAAAAAATTATGTATTTTGAAAATTTATCAAAAACTTGATAAAAATACATTAGTTAAAACTTACTTAAAAACAATGGCATATTGATGATGTACGTCCAATTCTGAGAATCGTCCTTCTGCACTCCAAGTAACACTATCTTTATCATCGAGCTCATAAAATATAACTTTAATATTCTTTTTGCCTACTTTTTCAACTAATAACCAAATCTCATCATTTCCTTCACAAGAACTAAAGTGCTTGTCAATTCGACAGATTTTAAGTTCTCCAGTTAATGCGCTTTCTACAAATAACAAAATTTGAGTAACAAGAGAAATATAAAATATTACAGCAAAATCAAAAGATTTAAATAGAACCATCAGACTTACTAAGATTGTTAATTGCGCGAGAGTATATTTTTTCTGTTATAGGAATTAAAACATTATTTTTTCCATAACTAAAACCTTGAAAGCATAGAGCTACACTGTTTAAATTCATCCATTTCTTGGCTTTTTCAGCTTCATTTTTCATCTGAAAATGATTAAAAATTTTTATATTCAAATATTCAAATTAATTTATAAATACTTGATTTAATGTTGTGCATTAAAAAACTAACATCCAAGTCTTCTCGTGTAGTTATAGCCGGATTTTCAAAATCACTTCTTTTCTTTTCCTCCAGAACTTCTATTCTTTTTTTCCTCAAAATTTCATCCTTAATATGTTTTTTAGCTGTGTGTATAATTCCCATATTGCAAAACCTAATAATCAATTATGTGGAAAAAGTTTAGTTTGTTAAAGCTTATAACATTTTAATATAAGTTTTCTTATTAATTAATTTCTGTGTTTACATACATTGCGGTGTAATCATTTTCATCAGTAACTTCAATATCATGTGGATCATCTTTATCCAAATTATTACCATCCTTTCTAACTAAATGGTGAGCGTGCGGAAACCTTCTATCTGGATCAGCAGTGACCAATGTACATCTAATAACAGCATTTTTATATGGACAATTGATCAACTGAAAAATTTAAAAATTTGCATTTTAAGTCAACATTGGACAACATTGATCCAGAAATTAAAAATGAAAACGTATCTTGTAACATTGACATAGGACATTAATAAGAAACAAAATTTTTAAAACAAATACCTGTGCAGTAGGAACTTCTTTTTTATGACTGCCTTTTTCTCTTTCACCAAGTAGACTGCCATGAGTCCCAGCCATTTCAGATCTATATCTAAAGCGAAATTTATCCACCGGCTGAACAACAATTTTAATTTCTGCAGGGTCAACTAAAATATAAAATAATAATTTAACACTATACCATATTGAGGCAAACTAAAAGATTTAAATCACTTAAAAATTAAGTTTTCAATCTTTAATCCACTTATAATTTTTTCTATTGATAGTAAATATTTAATAATTTATTGTTAATAATAAAGACAGATTCTAACATAGGCTTTTTTCACCGTCCATTGGATTTTCCAGGGCATCGTAGACCTGTGCAATGGTGAGGGAATCACAAGTGTCCATGTTTGGTGACTCCATGGAAGATGGACTGTATAATCCAGCAGTACTCATTGTACGTTGATCTAAAAACATAAAAATAATTATAATAAAAATAATTATAAAATAATACTAAAATCATTGATAGTGCAATAAGTATATTTTTCTGATGGTAAGAACCAACACAAAAGATATACAAAATAAAAATTCGAGCAAGCATTTTTACCATGATTACTATAAGTAAAAAAGCTCTCTTTTTCACCAGGTGTTATTGGCGGGGTATACTGCCTTCTGCGCGTATAAGCTATGTAACTTTCATAGTTCTCAAATGCATGAGGCATAGCTACATGAGTGTTTGTGCAACACAACAGAAACACAACTACTTTGCACAAGCACTTATATAGAAAGAACTACAGAAAAAGGAACTTTATAATAAAAAGTTCTTCCTGGTGCACGACGTTAACTCTCCACTTACCGTTTACTGACTGAAGACTTTTTGATATCTGGAAATATACGAGGAAACAAATATAATACGTAGTCTAGTTATAACCTTGACGATAAATGCGCCAGGTTCTTCCCCGATTCAAGAGAGACAGAGTTATGATATTGTCCTATATAGCTATAACGCCTGCAACAGTCACAAGTGAATCAACCAATCACGAGGCTCGTAGCTTATATGCCTGTACTTTTCTCCTCCGCGCAGCGCGCGTCCACCATTCAATAAAGATGCAGAAAGCGCTATTTTAACATCCTATATACCTAGCAGAAAATTTTTTGGAAAATCCACTTGAAATTCTCTCGGTAGAATTCACAATGACGTCACAAGCTTCACTTGTGAAAATGCGAATGCAAATCGACGTAAATGCAGCGTCTACACTGTACATAATGCGTATATATGTGTGTGTGTGTCGTTCATTGACATGAGAGTGCGACAGTGTGCAGCTTTGTTTATCTTTGACTAGGGGAATCCCAGACGTTCGCAGAATATACCGGACGTGTGGGTGTTTGATAACGTACGAAATAACGTTATGTTCAAGTTTTTTGTAATGCATGTACGTCCTGACATGCTAAAAGATATTATTAGGAAGCTGTATTTAAAAATAGTTGCACTTATTTGAAGCGACGAAACCTAACCTCACAAGTATGAGCTCTGTATACATATACATACCATATGTATTGGATCAAAAGTTTTGGATATTTTGTAAAACATTGTTATGGCCCACATAAGTAGGTAATATGTAATTTAGCTGCTAACTGTTAAAGTTTTAATCAGAACCATATGTGTTGACGGAGTGATTTACGTCATTTAGCCTGATGAGTAGGCCTTACTGAAAATAACTACATCCCTGTTGAAAAAATCAAATCCAGGCTGGAAGTTCCAGGCGAATCCAGGTGGATATCCAGGTCCTGGATTTTTGCAACTAATTACTAAACATTCAATTTCACGTAGATCGAGTGACCTTATTAGGTGTTACCATGCGGATGATAACACTCAAACTGGGCTCAAAGCTTCAATATTCGAATTTTTTGTATTTTTACTAAATTTGAAAAAGCCAAAAAAATTTGAATATTGAAGCTTAGTTACCCACTTTGGGTGTTATCATCCTCATGGTAACATCTAATAAAGTCACTGAATCTACGTGAAATTCAATGTTTAGTAATTAGTTGCAAAAATCCAGGACCTGGATATTCACCTGGATTCGCCTGGATTTCCAGTCAAATCCACCTGGAATTCCAGCTGGATTTTTTCAACAGGGATGGATTTTCACATTGGATCCTTAATCTCTGCTTATAATACATGGGGTCCATTATGACCCGGGAACCCATGTGAGATCGTAAGCAATAAATCACATGAATACTATTTATTCATACTTCTTAGTTCTGTCTACTGATAATTAAATAATTCAATAAGCAATTATACATCATAGATCGTTAATTTCTAAGGAAGTACGTACTGCATTAATATTCATTTAATTATTTTTTTTATGCATGGTGGGATGCCAAGTTACGAATCTTTTTTACTTTAAGTTTATTATAAAACCGCTACTAACTGCATTGGCAGTTTGCTTTCTCAATGAATCTCATTTTTTTTTTCAATATTGTATTACTATGCAGTGAAATGATTTCTTTCATTTCTTATTTTGTATTAATATTAATGTCAAATATATTATGTTTAATAAGTATAACTAGTAAAAGTCGTCGCCCTACAACGTTTCGTTCTACTAGAAATATATACAGACTATACAGAGCTATCTCTCGCGCTACCGTTGCGTACTTATTATACTAGCTGATACTATAGACACTAGACTTATATTACTATACTGCTTATGTTCTACCAATCCGTGTCGTGCTATAGGTTTACTATAGAGGATAAATCGAAAAAAATTATCAAAATTTTAATATAATAGAAAAATGACCTTGATAAGGTACAATCGACTCCAAAATCTATTCAGTGTTAAAACAAGTTGAACTTAAAATGTATAACAAATTTCATAAAATATATCAAATATAAAAATATCAGAGTTCTATTAGGATGTTGATTAAATATAATCATCGAAACAAATCTTGGTTTTTTATCTGTATACCGATTATAACTAAAAACTAAAGAGATATAACTGCAGTTTTTTTACAATTCATATAGAGTTTTCTTTTTATAATAAATATAACAAATTTTCGTTTCAAGGGTTCTTTTCGACCTATGAATTTGAATTATAGATATGAATTTGAAAATTTTAAAAATGAAAAATGAGGGTTGCATGCTGACCTAGAAATGTTTAAATAAAATAGAGATTATTAATATATTGTTTAAAAATTAAAACGAGGAATCACTTCTTACATACGTTTTTTTTAATTCTTATAGAAAAAATTATAAAAATTTCAATATAGGTATACATATACATACTACATTATGATGCATCTATTAATTAGTAGTGATATACATTTGGCATCGTTGCTATACCTATTATCATTAATTTTCATGAAAATACAAATAGCCATAATATTTTTCTAGCATGAAGAATATTACAAATTGTTATTTCCCTATTTTCTATAGTATCAACGAACTCAATTATTCTAATATAAGTACCATTTGAGAGCATAACAAAACTACTATGACAATTTATGACACTGGTTGAAACTTGCACTAATTGGTGGACATTGAACATCATTGCTTTCTTTAAAAATAATTGTTCAGTTTTGAAGACAAATGTATGTAAAGCTGTAAAGCTGTATCGACATTGCTCAGTTAAGTGTAAGTTATTTCAGTCTTTAGTAACGAATACAAGCTCTCGACAAATAATAACCAATACTCTAATAAATTTTTAGATAGTACTAGCTTAAATACTGGTAAACTGTAATACAGTATGAAATTCTCCCACTCACAGCAATGCATATAATCTGGCACAAAGCCTTTAATTACCCTAGTGGAAATGACTTATGTGCTGAACTGTGTCTAACTGTGCAGAAATGTGCCGAAATGTGCCATAAATGTGTCCAGGTATATACATTTGGAACATTTAACACATTTTGGCACATTTTGGCACATTTCGGCACATTTTCGCACAGTTAGGCACAGAAATTATTTTAAGAGTGGTAAATAAGTTTCCTGTGTTTCTGCACATTTTTACACATTTTGGCACATTTTGGCACATTTCGGCACATTTAGACACATTTATGCACATTTATGCACAATTAGGCACATTTGTGCACAGTTTGGCACAGTTGGACTCTATACATTTTGGCACATTTTGGCATGATTCTGTATAAATCTAAATGT
>UELU01082803.1:0-10852 GCA_900490025.1 Megastigmus dorsalis
CAATTGCTGTATCCCCGGAAATTCTAAAATCGCAGGAGTCTAAGACTAGTTTACCTGTAGCTAGCATCACGTCTCTGTCGAATACAAAATTTATTATAAAGTGAATTGTAGATATTGATTGAATATTTATATCCTTTGCTAATTATGCTTTTCTAAAATAACCGTAATATCTATGATAAGCAAAGTTGTTTTCATAATCAAACTTAAGTCTGCATCGAAATTCGTTAACCGAGTAAATTATATCACTACACGGGAAAACAGAATTACGTTATTTATTTAAAATTAATAGATATTCGATGCATCAACTTTACTTTACAGAATAGAAATCAATACATTTTTCTAGAAGGATATAGATAATTCACCGTTTTTATAATGTCTGTCCAATAATAAAAGTGCTTACCGAAAATTAATTGAGCTGTAACAAATATTAACTAAATTTTTCTTTTCATGTTCGGGATTGATTTGTCCTTCAAGCCACCCGAGCGAATTCAAATCTCCACGCACCGATTGAGAAATGAAAACGTGATATACAGGTTTTATTTCTGAAGGCTCTAAGGGCAAATGTCTGTAGCTACCCCAAACGCCATTTCCGCGAAGAACGCACACCTTCAAGTCTTTTTCTATTTGCTTAGCGTATAGGGGATTCTGTAAAGAGAATTCAGGTGCTTTGGGATCTTGAATAAGGATACCGCGAACGATTTCGCCACCCGGTTCCTGCTTCAAACAATTAATCAGACCCATTAGACCTAAAAAAAATTAAAATCACATTTTTTAAGTATTTGATTTTCAATGGTATGGTGTATATTTAGATGCTAACCATTTTCAAAATCTCCTTGGCCCACGAAAAATATACGAGTGTTTCCGGCAGTTTCTTTCTTCAATTCTTTTGACATTACCGTATGCATTTCATCGACCCAATCGAATTTCTCATTATTAACCTTTACGATTAAAGTATTTTCTGGTAAACGTTCTCTCTTTCTTAAAAGTACAAGCAGCTCACTCTTAAATTTCTTTTCTAAAATAATATTGAATCCTGCAGCTTGCGCAATTACTTCGATATTTTTGGCATTTTCAATACGTTCCCGTGTCAAAATAAATCCACCCTTTACCAACTCCGGAAGTAGAAAATTCAAATTTGATGCTCGATCTTCGGATAATAGTCGATGGCCGACAACAAGCAGTGCATTAGCCTCGGCATTAAGCTTTTTCGGATCTATGACTGTTATATTAGGTGATAAAATGTCATTTTCAAATTTATTTATCGAGCTAACAATATTAACATTTGCCTGTATTAAGGGCTGACTTTCATAGGATTCGGAAATCCACGGAGATAAGAGATCATTGAAGGAAACTTGGTCAGTTTCATCAATTAGCTCCACAGTCCTGACTTTGATACCAAAGGTGTTTTCTAAGCCAATATGAGTACTAAGTCTAGCTATCTCGCGAAGACTGACTTCAGCTAAATCTCTAAATGGAATGAATTTATATTCTTCAAGAACTGCCTCACCAGCTGGCTTTCTTCGAGAGATGGCACTTGCTTTCAGACCTTGAATCTGTATACCACTACATTCTACGAGGTCATGAAGTTTACTGACATATACCGGAAACTCTAAAATAAATAGTTTTATTTAACTTAGAGTTACACAGTTGATATGCTAAGTTATCTAAAATAGATATATTACTATATTTAGAATAAGAAAAAAATAATGATAAAATTTGTTTTCGGAATAAATTGTTTCAAACGATTCGCTATACAGTGTTACGTGGGAATATTAAGGTCATACAGATAAGAATTTCACATCACTTCTGAATCTCGAAAATTCGGCGAGGTTCGGGAGTAAACTGTCGAATGAAATTGTGAGGGTAAAGTTTTCAGAGAGCATCGAAAAGGATTAAAAAAAAGAGAGAAGGAAACCAGAAAAAGGGCAGGGCCTTGGAATCTAAATTATATTTCGACTAGTTACTAATGAAAAGTTAGTAATACATTAATTCAATATTTTTGTTTACAATAAATACTAATAATCAATGTATTTCAGGATACCTTTAACCATGAAAACTACATGTATATGTCACATACCCTTTTCTTCTTCTCCGAATTTCATTTGACTAAGATGTGCATTAGTGTCGATGACGATCTTCTTTATCCCTACGGGAACATACAGCATCCGCGTGTCTTTGCCAAGAATCTGCATTTGTAGCATATTATCCATAAAGGCCACCCAGTTGTTGTACCAAATTATATGACCCTTTGAAGCATTAAAAGTCGTACTTTTTATACTGCGGAATACACCAGTGTATTGATAACCCCGCAATTTGAGTTCCTTATAGATGTCTCGCGAGGTCATTGTTTCTTCTTCATTATTTTCGGGTACCTTGATGTATATTTTTTCTGTGGCAGGATTTGAACAAGTACGTATTGAGCCTGTCACTACAGAAACACTGCCTTCTAACACTTCGAATCTTCCACTTCCTAAAATCAGATTGTGTTTTTCGATGGTGGTCTTACATATTTAATGATGTTGAAAATTTTGGGAACGAGTTAATAATTAGTTAGAATGTCTAAAAATTGAAGAGTTTAAAAAAGAAACTACATTCTTGTTATATTTAATAATGTTTTATCTTATTTATACTTAGTAAAACTTTTGTATTAAATAGTATATTATGATCTATACCAAGGGAAGTAAAATAAGAATGATCTCAGATTGCATGTAAATTGTCGTCCAAGCCGAAGGCGAGAACTAGAAACATGCGATCTGAGGCATTCTTTTTTACTTCCCATGGTGTATATACTATTATTCTGCCTAGCGAGACCGAAATTACCAGTTGTTCAAACCGGCCCCGGTCGGGACAGTGGTACTTACAGGCCGCTAGGCTGAAAAAGGCTTTTATGAATACAAATTCAGACAATGTATTGTCTATTTTCAGTAATTTAAACTATTAATGGTTAAAGAAATATTAAATATTATTATTTTACTCACCTTTCGAAACCACTATCTGTAACTCGATTACACCATCTTTAGGAATATTCGTGGCTCTCAAAAGTTTTACATTTTCGAAAACTACTGGAACTTCGCTATGTATTTTGCCGTCCATCATTGCAAGAGTTTGCCAGACTAGCACAAGGTATCCCGTAGCTGGTAAAAGATTTCTTCCATCGATAACATGACCAAGGAATGACTCATAATCACTATCTTTTATCGATATCTTAACAAACCTCTCGCTGGATTTCAGTTTGTTTTGCGATTCATAAGAAGTTACATACCAGTCTTCTGAGTGCTCCCACTTGATCAATGGTGAAATCATTTGTGTTGATCGACTGACGGGATATTTCACGTGAGGATATAAATTATCTGTTGTAAAATACGATTATTGTTTTTAAATTAGGAAGTATTGTAAATTATTACTATCTGATAGTACATGATATTACATATTAGAATACTTATTATTTTTGCATTTTTCTTATAAGTCTTTGCAAGCCATAGGAATCTTTATATTAATTAACGTAATAATGAAAAAAATAGGTGCCAGAAATTCTAATTTACCCAATTGTGGATAAAGTCCAACATTAAACATTTTTCCTAAAGCTTGTAATAACACTTCGACGTTGTCCTTGTGGCCTCTCTGAGTCAATGGGATATTCGCTACATTGGAATCCAGAGATCGCCGAAGAATAGCTTGAAGAAGGCCGTGTGGTGCAATTTCTATAGCGATTGCATCTTTTGGTATCAGAGCTGAAGTCTCCTCGAATAGCACAGAATTCAGAAGATTATTGGTATGATACTCAGCAGACGAGAGACGAGCCACTGGAGTGTCCCATTTGTCAATCGGTACTGATGTACTCAACCATCTTTCGCTGCGAGGTTTTGGATTGGGAATTAATTTTTGAAGATATGCGAATAGTCTTTCACCGGCGGGTGCGATATAACGGCTGTGATACGGAATATTGCTGCAAGCAACCTCTCGTGCAAAAATTTTTTTTTCCTGTAAATAGTACCAAAGATAATGTAATCATAAAATTAGTAAGCTATCGTCGAAAATTTCTAAGTTATCTGTAATTTAACAGATTTGAAAATGACTATTAAATTTAAACAAATTATCTTTATAGCACTGACTAGCGTAAATCCGCACTCACCTCACGCCTATCCGTGGCGTAAGTAGTCTTTATGGCAGCGTGCTAACTGCACTACTATAAAATATCGTACTATACTCGTGTCGTAAGCAGCCCTTCAAAGCACAGTATTTAGTAAAGTGCCACTTACCGCACTTGTGTCGTAATATACTATTTTATTTATAATAAAAATAAGCTTCGCTAATCTATATAGTATATTATACAAACAAGTAATTGTCTAATTACCGTCAATTCGGCAACAAATGCTTTCAAGGACTCAGCTGGTCCACTGATTGTTGCACTCGTAGATGAGTTGTGACAGGCTACTTCAATATCAGGAGGACATAGACTTTTAACTTCATTAAATCCAAGACCTACTGCTGCCATGGAACCGTGAATGATTTTCGATTCAATCGAAGCAAGACCACGCGCATAAGCTGACAAAATCATCTGATCGGCTGTGAAACAGCCGTCAGCGTAGGCGCAACCCAATTCACCCACCGAGTGACCAATTATCTTGTCGGGTTTGATGCCAACCGAGGCGAGAACATCTACTAAGCCGATCTGAAAACATATACATCTAGCTATAGCGTAAGATTCGTTCTAGTCAAGCAGTACGTAATGTCAAACTTTATTGCTCACTAGTTTAAGTAGGTTCTATCATTAAATCACGGTTCTATATTGGTATTAACCAATGTCATTAATTACACAGGCACACAAAAAAAAGTGCACAGACCCAGAGAATAGACCTATCATTTCTTATGTATTTTGACGCGCTGAAACCGTATCCGAGCGCAGAATTGCTTCAGGACCCTTCATTTTATTTTAAATCGAGAAAAACCACCCAGAAAATCAGAAAATCGATCTTTACGGGGGCTTACAGTAGGTAAGGGTTCGGTGAAAAAGCTTAGAGTACCTGAAAATGACTACAAATGTTATTTTTTATGTACTTTGACGCGCTGAAGCAAAAATTGAAGTTTATTTTACTTGTACGCTCTTTAAATTTTGAAAATCTGGTGGAAAATCGTAAAAAATGCTAAAAAATCATTAAAAAACATTAAATTTTGCGCGCAAGAGCGAAGTATTCTAGCAATACTTTTTTTTGCAATTGTATTATACATGATTTTTGTGTATTTCAATGCATTTCATCTGACTCAGGTTCCAAAATCTCTCCAGAGACCTTTATTTTTTTACGCCCAAAAAAAAACAGACTGAAGTCGGAATATCACTGCGTTAGGGCATTTTAATCAAAAACTCACCTTTAATTTTTCAAATTTTACAACATTAGTGTTTTAGAAAAAAAGGTTACAACATCGAAGGCTACACAATTTTCTTCCACTTTCTTTCGTTTGTAACGAACTCTGCTGTCTTCAAACGACCTATGCAGCGGATTTTTCTTTCTTTTTGTTCCCCTCACATTAGTTTCTCTTTTCAGCATCCAACAAAAATCTGCCATCATATTAACATCCCACTTTCCTTGGTAGCGGCGTTCCATTTCCTTGATGTCTTGGTGAAATCGTTCACCCTGTTCTTCGCTATAATTTCCAAGGTTCTCTGGAAAATAGTCCAGATGCGAGTGCAGGAAATGCAATTTCAAGTTCATCAAGCAGCCTAATCGCTTGTAACTTTCGAGCATTTCCTTAACAATGTTCGGGTAATTCTCACTTTTCTGATTACCCAAAAAGTTCGGAGCAACTTTTTTGAAACCTAGCCATGCTGCTTTTTCATTGTAGGTCATTTTTGTAATGAACGAATCATCGTTAAACATGGTTCGGATTTGAGAACCGTCAAAAATGCCTTCTTTTAGTTTAGCATAGCTTATTTCCGGAAACTTTTCTGCTAAGTATTGAAAGCAGTCACCATCTTTGTTCAAAGCTTTAACGTACTGTTTCATAAGGCCTAATTTAATGTGAAGGGGTGGAAGCAGAATAACTGATGAATCAACTAAAGGTATGCGAATGATGTTGTCCGATCCAGGATTAAAGCCTGTTCTTTCCGGCCATGCCTGCTGTACGTAGTGACTATCTCTAGTTCTACTATTCCATACACTGAAACAAATTAAGAGGATACGCCAATCTACCACTACGTAGTGGCGCCACTGTGAGTTTCGGCAACAGTCCTCTGTTTATCGAGCACTGAGTGCCCAATTTTTTTTTTAGTCGCGCAAGACAGCGATCGCTCGTTTAGAGAGTACTCATTCCCTTTCCTGAGAGAATCAGTGCCCAAACCATCGGAGCGACCGCTTGGCTTTTGTTTTGCTTGAAAAGGTGAACTAGAGCTCAATATTTCTTTCAGTGTGGATGTGAAAGGAGTTATAAATGAATTAAAGCCTAATTGTTACAAAGCTGAAGAGTGGAGACTGTTTATTGACTCTTCCAAAAGCAGCATATTGAGCTCTATTTCACCTTTTCAAGCAAAACAAAAGAGAAGCGGTCGCTCCGATGGATTGGGCACTGATTCTCTCAGGAAAGGGAATGAGTACTCTCTAAACGAGCGATCGCTGTCTTGCGCGACTAAAAAAAAAAATTGGGCACTCAGTGCTCGATAAACAGAGGACTGTTGCCGAAACTCACAGTGGCGCCACTGCATACTAATAGATTGGCGTATGCTCTAAATTTGTTTCAGTGCATAGAATATGTCAATGAGAGCTCTGTATCTGTAGCATAAAATTTTCGAAATTCCTTTTCTCTGTTTCGATAAATTCAAGATTTGGTTCCTCTTAACAACAAGTTCTTTTTTTTCAAAACTGAAACTAGATACTCAGCTCCATCTTTTTGTAAAATTTCTCCGATGAGTTGTGGAGTTTCTTGTCACATTAAACTATACAGAGGCCAAGTTCCCCAACCATGTACAGCTGCAGTCGCTTGATGACGACGGCTGCGGGCCCGCTTGCTCACCCTGACCAGCCGCTGATACTGGGGTTCCGAATCCCTGCATCGTGATACTTACCACCTGTACCTGCCATGACGGCATGATCGCCGTTAACCCAGGGACTGTGCCAGTGTGGGACTGTTGCCCGCCGTTACCACGTGGAGGTGCCCTGGTTGCAGATACAGGCGAAGAAAAAGCACAATTCTATATACTCATAAGATCGGAAAATTTTTTCCGGTAAATTAAAATCCGTTTGTAAGGATTACTTTGGCGTAGACGTACTTCATTTCAAATGTTCATGTACAGTAGAGGTACTACATTTAAACTTTACAAAACCTGTCTAAGTCGAAATCGTAAGATGACTGCTATTTCTGAATAACCAACACAGAAGGCCATTCCTTACGTACTAACAAGGAAAGTACCCCAAGTGTCCGCCCCCCCCCGATTTCAATAATACTGAGATATGGTATAGTACATCAAAAAATAAAAGACACGTCTTTTTTTTATCGGCCGATATGCACTATAAGGGGGTGAAAACCACCCCTGAAAGACACCCTCAAATTCATATTTTCTTCAATATCTTCAGTTCTCTTCAACATTTTTCAATGAAAGAAAATGGAAAAGAATTTTCACAAGAAACGCAACAAAAGCATATAGGCTTCGATAGTAAGGGTTGCAACCCTTAAATTTGATAGGGGAAAAACTACTTTTTCCGAGTATTTTTTTCGTCTAGAATTTTACAAGACTGTTACAAAAATATAAAGAAATGTTTTTCTAATACACAATAACAAAAGAAAGTTTACGTGTTTCGGTATTGCCGCAATAATCTTTTGTTATGGGGGTGAACTACCCATAAATCGTACTATAAAGCAATACAGACAAATAATACATTGAATGAACCCCCGATATTGATAAAATTGTGATTTTATAGAGCATTGAAAAGCAGGAGATAAGTATTTTTTTTATCGGCGGATATGTACTCTAAGGGGGTAAAAACCACCTGCGAAAGTCGCCCTCAAATTCACATTTTTCTTCAATATCTTCAGTTCTATTCAACATTTTTCAATAAAACAAAATGGAAAAGGATTGACACAAGAAACGCAACAAAGGTATATAGGCTTCGATAGTAAGGGTTGCAACCCTTAAATTTAATAGGAGAAAAGCTACATTTTCTGAGTATTTTTTTCGTGTAGAATTTTACAGAACTGTTACAAAAATATAAAGAAATGTTTTTCTAATACAGGATGAGAAAAGAAAGTGGACGAGTTTCGGTATTTCCGCATAACTTTTTATTACGATGGTAGCTACCTTTAAATCGTACTACAAAGCAATACAGACAAATAATGCATTGAATGAACCCCCGATTCTGATAAAATTGTGTTATGGGCATTCAAAAGTAGGAGATAAGTATTTTTTTATCGACTAATATTCACTTCTAGGGAACGAAAACCACCCCTGGAAGTCATCCACAAACCCCAATCTCACAAGCCCCAAACCCCGAAACCCAAATCCACAAACCCATAAATCCCGAACGCACAGATCAAGAAATATCAATCTCACAATATCACGAACCCCAAACCAATAAATCCACATACCCACAAACCTGAAATCCATAAATCTCAATACTACCAGTCGAAGAACCCCAAACTCATAAAACCATCATGCACATATACCATACCTACAAAACACGATTGCATAAAAGTCCAATTTCAGAAATGCAAAACTGATTTAGGAATGAATTCAATGTTTGTGGGTTTATAGGCTTGGGGTTTGTCTTACTGTTGGTTTGAGATTTATATTTGGGATTTATAGATAATTCTTATAATATTAATGGAAAATTTGGTGTTGTTAGTGCTATATCAACTAATAAATAAGCTGATAATTGTTTATTATAATGATGTAGAACGTTACATTTTAAATACTAGTATTTTAAAAATTTTCAATAACTTTTATGAAGTTTTACAATTAGTTTTATTCATTCGTTATATAATGAACAATAATGGTAGTTTTCAAAAAAGTGTTTAAAGCATAAAGATTTTTTACACCAAGCACAGCGAACTATTGCAATATTATTGCTACTTTCAATCTCGCAATGCGTTTTACAAGAATCATCAAAGCTGAAGTCGACAGGGTTCTCAAATTGTCCAGGGTTTACGTCAAGGTAACCACTTTTGTACCAAGAATATTTAGTAAGATTTTTATACCTTGGGGATGAAAATTGGTTGTGGACTACAGATTGCAGTTTAATAATATTATTACGTTTATGCAATTCTATATCATAATCCATTAAAATTACTTTCTCTGAAAAATGTCTAACATAATTTTTCCAAATGCGAAAGCCAAATACGTCTGTCTAAAGGTTGAATTTTTCCGGTAGTTCCTGTAGGAATTTTTTTTATATTTATTTCTTTATTGATAGGTGTAACTTTTTCGACTATTTTAGGGCAATGCCCACTCCAAGAATCTAATAATAATATACTTTTAGAACCAACTTTCGGAAAATATATTTTTTGTAACCAAATTTTAAAATGATCTGAAAAGAATTATATTTTTTAATTTTGTTGTATATTGTGCGGGTGACATCGTAAAAAGTTTACTTTCGATGAATAAATATTGATAAATACCTGAAGTCTGTTTTCCAGATTTTGATGCTTCAACATGTACATTTGTAGGTCGAAATAAATTAGATTCAACGATGGGTCCAAACTGGCCACTTTTTTCTTTTAAAACTAAAAAAAGTGGTGAAAGTAATTCTCCATCACCTGATATTAAAGGTTATATAGTATAGCTATGTGTTGTGTACGAAACTGATTGTACAACACACTGCACCTGTTTTTCTCCTTCAGTAGCTAATGTTTTACCAGAATGCATTTCTAATTGGAATCCACTTTGGTCAGAGTTGTATACATTTTCCATTCCTATCGCTTGTGAACATTGTTTAACATCAGTTACAAATTCATTAGCATGTTTTTCTAACTCTGCAGCACTTTCTAAAGTTTTTCTGGTTACGAATTTATTAATTTTTCTTGATACTATTCTGTGTATTTTCTTGAAACGATTGAGCCAGTGCTTTGAAGCTTTAAATCTAATATCTACAAAACCTATTTGCTTTTGAGCTTGTAATGCCCATTTACGCAAGTCTGAATCATGAACGACCAATCCCGCTTCAATTGCAGCTTTGATATTTTCCAATGTGAATTGACATATTCTAGAAATATTCTTTCTATATGTTCCTCCTTTATTCAACCCATGAGCCCAACGTCGCAACTGATTTTCTGGGTGGTTTTTCTCGATTTAAAATAAAATGAAGGGTCCTGAAGCAATTCTGCGCTCGGATACGGTTTCAGCGCGTCAAAATACATAAGAAATGATAGGTCTAGTCTCTGGGTCTGTGCACTTTTTTTTTGTGTACTTGTGATTATCAATGAAAAGTTTCGGACAGAAGCTCATGTGACTTATTTTTTGTGGATAAATGTACCTTTTTGGTTTTCAATGAATTCTTTTGCATACTTGCAGGTATTTAATCATACTTTTTTAAATCGATAATTAGTCACCAGTTGAAAAAATCCAACGGCATAACCACTTGGATATCGCTTGATTGGCCTGGATTTTCCTGGTTTTTATGCCTGGATATCCAGGTGGATCCAGATGGATATTTTTAGGTTTTTGATTTTTATAACTAATTACATAGAACTGACGTGAGCGTAGTTTTGGTGCCCATATGTGATGCACCATGCGGATGATAACAACCAAACTGGGAATATCCACCTTAAATTGAGCTTTAACCCATTAAGCCCCAAATGGACGTTTCTTCCAGTCTTTTTCCAATGACTCTATTTAATACGAAATCGATCCTGAAAAAAATCAAGACAA